>JAMQGT020006603.1:0-19357 GCA_024447675.2 Pterophyllum scalare
AGGTGTCAAAGAAAATGAAGCCTTCACCTCCACTAAAGACCGTTCAGGCCTTTCAGGCCTCACAGCAGAGGCAGCACAACAGGACAAAAGCTGTGGTACAACCCCAGAGGGTCGCTCAGAAACCAAGGTGGCACCCTCTAGTGACTCCTGTAATACCTGCACCTCCCTCACTCCTGTCTCCAAAACCATCGTGACCATCTGCTCTGTTTGCGGTGGATTTAAGGTAAGTGGAAACATGCCTGTTCTGTTTGTTTTCTGGCACAAGGGAATGTTGTCCAGATCTGGGTTCAGTGAGCGTACTTGCATTCTCGTCAGCCATCTGTTTTTCTGTCAAACTTTAAAAAAAAAAAGTCATCAGTCCCGTTCAAATGGTCTCGTGAACACGCTCCATTGTATAACTCGTCGTCATGCAGTAGCAGCTTGTGTGCACAGGCTTTATCATCAGTGTATCATCTGTTCTGTAGCTCGGTTGTCAGTGTGACCTTTGTTGTATTGTGTAGGCTGACGGTGATGCCGCTCTGCGTTTGGTGTCAGAACAACTAACAGTCCCACGGCCCATCTGTCTAACACGTTAGTGTTTCAGCACCCAGTTGAGTTTTACACTGTCACTGAACATGGCAGATTCACACCTTGTAAGTTACGAGTGACTTGCAATTTTCTCTCCTCATTACACCTCTGCCTCTGATTTTTGCTTATCTAGGTCAAAACACACAATTTTTATTTAATGCCTTTAATGGCTTACTTTAGGCTGGTTAACTTGCCTACTGCCTATGAGCTCCAAACCATTTTATTTTAATATACTCGCGTACAGACTGGGCTCAGGTGGTATTCTTTGTCTGAGCTGAGGCTTGAGTTGATTTCTTCCGTGCTAGCAGAGTTGTGAATTTGTCGTTTTCAGAGTTTGGTGATACAACCGATAATTATTTAAATTATTATTAATCTGGAGGTTATTTTCTCAGTCATTTCAAAGATGTGCTCACTACAATGAATTCAGAGCTAGAATCATTGACTGTCTGGCCTTTTTGCGTTTCAGAGTTGCAGAAACATTTTCTGACAACTGATTGGCCAACGATGGCCTGAGGGCAAATCACATGTTGCCTTTTAGAGTAACTGGGAGTTATTGACATACCGTACATTATGAGATAGCTCACTGCATTCAGGTATACAAGTAACTGAAGCTTTTACTAGGCCTTATTAGAAACCTTTACTCCATACAGAGAGCTCCACCTGCTGGTAGTGTATTTATTTAAGTGTGGAAATGCCATGAATGCCATGAGAGGGGATTCAACTTCTTCAACTTGAATAACACAATCATGTAGTGCTCATTGGCAGTACCAGAAAAAAAGTAAGACCGACCTGCGATCATGTGATCATGCATGCAGACATCAGACAGCCTCTAATAAAACACTCAAAGCATTCACAGCCACGACACCGGACCGATTTTTAAACTCAAAATCAGGTGCATTGTACCCATTTGTAGCTCAGTATCAGTCAAATCAATATTAATTTGCTGTATTTTGAGAAGCATGTGCTCAAGACATGCAATGCAGATGTTTAAGGAAATCGTTGGGCCTTTTAGAAACAAATAAATACACAAAAGTACATTTTTGTGATTCATTTTAAAGGTTCTTGTTCTCAAAAGAAGCAGTGGACTTGTGTGCCATAGCCAGGCTGTTGAAGTGTGAGATTCCTGAGTCAGTTTTGTTCTTTTCATCAGCTTTGTTGACAAAAAATATAGGTCACTGCCAGCCTTTCCCTCACATTTCAATAGCAGGGTGGGCTTTTTTGCTTGCTTTTGCATTTGTCTTAAATAAACGTCATCCAGTTTATTTGTTTGTTTGTTTGTTTTTTCAATGTTATTTCACAGGGGTCTCCTTACATCCCTAGTAGTTCTTCAGTGATACCCGCCATACCAGGTAAGGATACTCTAAAGTCTTTAATACACGCTGCATGTGGTTTCTCTTGCATGCGATTTAAAGCATGCTGGGCAGAAACACTGATGTAGCAGCCAAAGCTTGATGATTTGGGACAGAAATCAAAGTTGATGAAGAGGTTTTTTTTTTGCCTCCAGAACATCTTATTTTCAATCCAGCAGATCAAAGTATTGACAAATCACCATTCAGACCCAGTACCAGTGAATGTGCTATTGCAGAGACGGAAATTCAGGAGACCTCTCCTGGCTCTGAAATCGTCCACACTGCTTGGATGCCAACTGTGACGATGAGTGAGGAGTCACCGCTGTCAAAAAAAGGAAGAGAGAAATTAGCCTGTCTTTTAGCTGATCTGCTCGGCTTTCCGAGCACAGATAGCCAGCCAGAGGCAAAGACACACAAATTGAACCTGTATGAGTCAATGAGCCCTACTTTGGGTAATGAGCTCAATTTGGCACCGGCAGTACCATTACAAGACTCACAGCAAGAGAAAAGAGCTGTCATTTATGAAAACTGTTTGAAGTGTCAAGGAGAGCGCTGCCAGCCTCCACCACGGGCCCCGCCTGCTAAACAGTGCCACAACAGGAATGTTTCCACTTTAAAAACCTTCCCGATTTGGCTGCGCCTGAAGAGAAGCCAAGAACATCGTGCTAATGAGCGAGTGTACACTGCCCAGGGCCTGAATGGTGCGGCGCAGGGAGTGATACGGGCAGTGATGTTAGTACAAAGAGATGAATGGGCCGACAGTAAGCAGTGAAGGTAAGAGGCCACCTTCAGCAGTTTCCCCTTCAACTGATCACAAACCTTCAAATCCTCAGCTGGTCTCCTTTTTCCCCCTTCTGTTCCCTTTGATATGGATTTTCCCCCTTTTTCTGTCCTGTTCCTCCTGTTTCTGTCAGTGAAAACATTCATTCTTCCTGGCTTATTTTCTTTAATCAGCACTTGTGTTGCCCTGTAGAACTGCAGCTTTTGAGGTGAGCTGCCACAAAGTTGAAAAATCAGAGATGATACGTAAGGTATACTGAAGACTGTCGCTGTGTTGCAGCTCAGATACTTCCCTTAGTGCAATTCTAACAGTGCATTACCTGCTAGAGCAGTGTGAAAATTTCAGCAGGGTAATGTCTCAAATCAAACACAGTAAATTGTGCCCTTTTTGGAAATAAAGTTTACAGAAGTCAACTGTAATGTGAGAGACACTATTGCTATCGACTCACATAATTTTAGCTTTTAGCTCCAGCATTAATAATGCATCCTGTTCTCATCCCTGGCTGAAAATTGGTTGGTGGTGACTTCCCTTCCTGTTTGTAGCCAAGATGGCAACAGTCAAGGGTGAGAAGTGTACAGAAACCCACACTGATCATTTTTACCATTGTGAGTACACTGCCCAGGTATTCATAATACACTGCATGTAGTTTCATGGAAGTATATGATACAAGCGTGTATTTATAAGGCTAATAAAAACAGCATCATTTTTATATTTAAAATGCATGGTTATAGAGTGTTCATACACTCACTGGCTACTTTATTAAGTGAATCTCGCTAGCACTGGGTTGGGTCCCCTTTTGCCTTCAGAACTGCCTTAATTCTTCATGATGCAGATTCAACAAGGTGCTGGAAACATTCACATGACAGTATCGCACAGTTGCTGCAGATTTGTCGGCTGCACATCCATGATGAGAATCTCTGAGTCCACCTTAATCCCAAAAGGTGCTTTATTGAGCTCTGGTGACTGTGGAGGCCATTTGGGTAGATCTGAGCTTTGTGACATGATGCTGTACCTTGCTGGAAGCAGCCATCAGATACCACATACACTGTGGTCATAAAGGGATGGACATGGTCAGCAGCAATACTCAGGTAGGCTGTGGGGTTTAAACGATGTTCAGTTGGTGCCTGAAAGGGGCCCAAAGTGAACCAAGAGAATATCCCCACACCATTATAACACCAACAGTAGACTGAACCACTGACACAAGGCAGGATGGATCCGTGCTTTCATGTCATTTGTGCCAAATTCTGACCCTACCATCCGAATGTTGGAGCAGAAATCGAGACTCATGAGACCAGGCAATGTTTTTCTAATTTTCTATTGTCCAATTTTGGTGAGCCTGTGCGATTTGTAGCCTCAGTTTCCTGTTCTTAGCTGACAAGAGTGGCACAGATGTGGTCTTCTGCTGCTGTAGATGATCTGCTTCAAGGTTTGACATGTTGTGTGTTCAGCGATGCCCTTATGCATACCTTGGTTGTAATGAGTGGTTATTTGAATTACTTTTTGTTATGAGGGTTGAGCCATTTTCAGGAAAAGGACTCAAATGCAGACACGTAAGAGATAGCTTACTTGAAAGGTAAAGAAACTTTATTTACAAAGCGTAGTCACACATTAAGCACAAATAACTAAGTAACCATTATAACTCGGAGTGAAGGGACTGAACAGAAAACTGGATGAAAAATGGATTCTTAGGGAGGACTGGAATTGAAGGGATGGGAGCTGACACTCTTCTGGGTGTTGTGGGCAGGGACCAGATTACTGGGCTGATTCAACAAATTTAGGAACTGTGGTCCTATGAGGGAAATTCATGCAGGGACAGAAAAAGGGAAAACTTGGTGAAGCGTGAGGAGTCCGTTTAGGAGGAGGGAAAAAGGCAGAGCGCTGGTGAGGGTCCGACATTGCTGTGTCTTTAGGAGGACACACAGGTGAATGCTTGGCAGTGGAGGAGTGATCCGTTCCTGAGCAGAGGTAAGCAAGCAGAGGTTAATCTGACTTTCAGCCCAGAGGCAGTTCACTAGAAAAAAGTGAAAGCCAAAATCCAAACACAAAGGAAAACCACTGGAGTAATCATAAGTGGGCCAAGTTACCACTGGTAGATAGCTGGCTCTGGCGAGGCGTGAAGGTTTCCACCGCTCCTCAAATACAGGTACTTAATGAGGCTGATGAAGCACAGGTGTGCCAGGCTGCTGCATGGGAACAAGGCTCTGTACCAAGGGGAGGAGAACTAACCCAACCCTCACAAACCCAGAGAATTCCCACACCAGCAAAAGACATGACACTGCGGTCCTCCTATGAGCTTCAAGCAGTCTGGCCATTCTCCTCTGACATCAACAAGCATTTTTCCCCCAAAGAACTGGATATTTTCTCTTTGTCGGACCATCCTCTGTAAACCCTAGAGATGGCTGTGTAGGAAAATCCCAGCAGATCAGCAGTTTCTGAGATCCTCAGACCAGCCAGTCCAACACCAACAACCACACCACATTCACAGTCGCTTAAATCAGCTTTCTTCCCCGCTCTGATGCTCAGTTTGCACTTCAGCAGGTTGTCTGCATGCGTAATTGCGCTTAGTTGCTGCCATGTGATTGGCTGATTAGATATTTGGATTAACAAGCATTCTACAACATTGTACCTAATAAAGTGGCTGATGGGTGTAAGTGGTTTTCATAGAGAGATTAACTCAAGCTTTCTATTGAAATGAAATCTGTAAAAAGTTGTTCTGTGTGATTGTATAATTTTCTATAGTTAGCTTCTGGAAAAGGGTCCCACAGGCTCTTGAAAGGTCATTTGTTAAGAAAGGATATCTATACATACTGACAGTCAATGAGACCAAACCTGTTAGATCTTAAACATCTTATCAAAATTCAGGGTGCGATATCTTTCCTTTGCACATTATCCATGATTCATACCAGGCAACAAAAGGATCCTATTTAACCATTTGTTCTTTTTAAAAAAAATAAAAATAAAAAAGGAAAAAAGCCTTGGTATTGTGTGATGATGACTCAAGCCTTTGTTGTTTTTTCTCACCACTGGATCTGCTCAAATTTATCTATTTGCACGTGGGGAACTTCTAGTCTGCTTTGGTTCACAAAGTGAATTAAAAAAAACATTGTGGAATCATTTCTGTGTCAGCTGTTGCCATTAACAAAACATGATTTTGTTTCTTATATTTAAAATGCACAATATCTTATCTTCCACCAGACAAAAGGCTTAGTAGTAAAGAGGAAAGACGCAGAGCCGATCCTGCTTATGAGATCATGGAGAGTCGGATGCCGGAGAGGAACCTGGAGGTAGACCCGTCCAAAACTCTCTAATCCGCTTTATGCTATCAACAACTCACACATTTTTACAACTAGGCATTTGGGGAAATGAGAATACCAAATGAACAGACAGAATAAAGGGCAGCCCGTAGGGGTTTGTTATTAATAGGCTTCAGTAGTAAATCTGAAATTAGACATAAAAAATATGTCCAATCAGCATTTTGTAGTTTTGAACCTTAATGACCTGCTAGTTATTAAGCATGTGAATTAGAATAAGAAAGTTTAGGGGTTGCCATTTTCTCTACAATGAACTGAAATTTTAGCATAAAGCATAGTATGTGATATATAAATGAGTGTTCTGTTTGCTCGTCTAAGACTTCTCTGTTTCTCAATTTTCTCTATCTTGCACGCTTGCCTTTACGAACTCTCTCCAGGCCAGAGTTTGTATATGCAGTCACATGAGAAAGAAGGTTTTCACAGGACTTCATGCAGTCCTGTGAAAAACTAAGTACACCCTTATTGCCTCATAGGAATGGAGCAAGTAACAGCTGCTAATCAAATGCACTTGAGGAATGGCTCATGAGCGAGTTTGAGCACCTCTATAAAAGCAGAGGTTTTGGCAGTTTGCTGGTCTGAAGCATTCAGGTGTGTTAACACAATGGCCAAGGAGGAAAGACATCAACAATGATCTTATAGAAGCAACCACTGCTGTCCATCAGTCTGCAAAGGGGTTAAGGCCATTTCCAGACTATTTGAAGTCCGTAATTCTACAGTGAGAAAGATTATTCACAAGTAGAATAAATATCCCAGCAAATTCACTCCGAGTTCAGACGTAACAATGCTCAGAGAAACTGCAAAAAACCCAAGAGCTACATCTCAGACCCTACAGGCCACAGTTAGCATGTTAAATGTTAAAGATCATGACAGTACAATTTAAAAGACCTCAACCTGATTGAAATGCTGTGGTGGGACCTGTGCATAAATGAATGCCTGCAAACCTCAGTGAACTGCGGCAATGTTGTAAAGACAAGTGGGCCAACATTACTCCACAGTGATGTGAAAGACTGATAAAATCACACAGAGAATTACTTCAACTTATTGGTGCTAAAGATGATTCTACAGCTACTGGATCATGGGGTGTGCTTAGTTGAAATCTGTCTTTTTCACGTGACCGTAAAAGATGGGCCTAGCTACCATGATGTCACCTGTTGGTTTCTGAACTCTGTATTTTGAAATTTTAATATTAGTATTTTGCCCACCTCCATGTTTTTTTGGAGCCAGAAGTGACCTTCTTGTAGTCCAGAGGGTAAGGCACTAAATTATCCGAAATTCTGCATTCACAAACTGCATTGTACAAATATGGATAAACCAAAACTGGAGCACAGACTTCTTTAGGCCATATTATTTATCAGAAGACTCCATCAAAAATGCTGAAAAGAAGCCAACCAGCACCACAAACATGGTCCAGGGGCTGGGGTGGGGTGCTTTCCCCATTTTGAGACTCAAACTAGCCGAGGTGAATCCTAGACAGCAATAATCTACGGCTTCTGGAACCTAATTTTACGCGTTTTAATCCTGATTGTGCTGACGCTCCTATCCGTGAATTTGTCTTTGAGTGCGCAGTGCAGAAGGTGGCTTGTTTGTGAGACTGAAATCAATATGGTTGTACTCCATTTGCAGTTTTCACACTAGACTAGACTAGATTATGGAGACACAATCTGAAATCCATGGTTATCTTTCTCTAATGATTCTGCACAGTGTTTGCACATAACCCTGAGTTCTGAGTAAATTCCAAATCTATATAAATACTCCTGATATGCCCACAGAACAGATAAGAGAAAGTCATCGTCACACTTATGTAATAAACTTATGTTCCGGTTGTATTCACTCAGTGCAAGCTATAATCAGCATTGCTTATTTACGTGTGTGTTTCAGGCACAGGAAAAACACAAGTATGAACTAATGGGCAGCTATGGCCAGCAGAGGTTTCTTCAAGAGACTGAAGGTGAGTGAAGCTGACATCAGGTAATCAACATAACCGGGCTGTTTCAGTGATTTATTTATTTATTTTTTTTCTTTTCAACCAAGCTATTCAAATATATGCAAAATTTCAAGTCTGTAGCTGCACAAATGGGCCTTTCTTTTTCCTGAAAGGACCATTTTATTTTTTTAAGTGCTCTGAATGCTTTTCAGCGGTGCATTAACCAGGCTTCTTATAATAACTGGGGCCCACTTACGGAAAATGAATTAAACTGATGAGTCATGTGCCTGAATTGCTGTAAACCATCACCTGTTACTTGGCATGCTTGAATTGAAGTGAATAAATAAAATGAGGCTCATTCAGCGCCTGAAAAGCAGACCGGCACGAAGCATAACATCCACAAGGCCGAATGTAGGAACATGTTATCCCTCGCCACGCTCGCCATGCACTTAGTTGACTTTAGTCAGGGCAGTGGACTGTAGCGCTGATGGGAAATTGTTTTCATGAAGTGGCTGTTGCTACATGGTACACAAAGTACAGTACAGTACAGAGACAGATTAGTTTCAAAAGAGTGGAAATTTGCACTTTATTAAATGTAACTAGTTTGTATAGAGAAATTTGTTGTCACTAAATTTTAAAATTTTTCATTGCAAGGTGCAACTGTTGTGTAGCTTACTATGCTGAAATCATGGTTTCCACAACACTAAGTGTATTTATTACATGTAGCCAAATTGCTAGAGAATAGGTGGAGGTCCTGGTGATATGAGGCGAGAGGATGCTGGGAAGAACAAGTTTTGCATATTAAAAAGCAGGAAGAGTTCTCTATGCTTCTTGAAAGAGTTTTTCTACATTTGTAATTTCATGAATTTTGACAAGATCTGAAATGCAGCCCCAAACCATGACAGAGCCTCCACCGTGTTTTACAGATGGCTGTAGACACTCACTTTCGTACCTCTCTCCTGACCTCCTCTGTACATACTGATGATTTGAACCAAAATTTTCAAATTTGGATTCATCGCTCCATGTTGCCACTGATTTTCAGTCCCTTTATTGTGTAATGTGGCATACTTCAGCCTTTTCTCCCTGTTTCCCTTCCTTAAGAATGACTTCTTAACAGCCACCCTTCCACTGAGGCCATTTCTGATGAGGCTTCATTGAACAGTAGATAGATCAACTGAAGTGCCAGTTGCATCTCTGCATGCTTGGGCTATGGTTGGAGTGATCACTTGCACTAAAAAGCTTTATAAAACTCATTCTGGGTGGAACTTTAATGCTTTTTTAAAAAACAAATCACATTTTCCTGGTTCTGGTATACCTGCATTTTCTTTTAAAACAATATAATAATGAACTTTGTTTATATAACACTCTTCAAAATGTATGGAAGAAAATAAAAAAAGAACTGGATGCAATAAAACAAACACTGGAGACCAATAAACTGAAAATGTTAGAAGTTTGTAAATGAAGGAAATCAAAGACAGATATATGGCTATCCCACATGAACATATTTTGAACTTCCAGAACAAGTTCCAAGAATTTTGTAACACTTTCAGAAGCAATTTCCCTTTCATTAATTTGGAACTAATTAAAGAAAAGCTATAAAAGTGCTATACTTTTTATTTTTTTTAAATGGAGCTGGAAATCTCAAGGTCAAAGCAACAAATTAGTATTAAATGAATGTTTACCCCCACACCCGTGAATCAACCTGTGCTTTTGTTTCTTTCCAGTGTGGGAATAAATACACAAAGGGGGCAAATTAAGGCCAAACATAGGTATAATTTAAAATGGCATTAATTTACTCTGTCTGTGGTTGTCATAGATAAATCAAGTGACAAACAGACAACAGTATGAGTCACACTTCATGCTATTTTTATTTCTTCATCTGCATTTTATCCAACACCAAAAACTTGAGTTACATAAGGGCCAATTGTGTGTTGAGAAAACACTGAGATGTGTAACCAGAGAGTGCAGTGACGTGTGATGGGCTGCCTGCCCTGATGCGAGGTGAGAGGACAGTCATCAGGGGACGTTTGGCCACTTAAGCATCCCACACCCTGAAACATGCCCTCAGTCAAATGCACACCTGCTCGACAAAGTCCCAGCAGCTGTCGCAGTGTGGCACCAAACCCATCAGTCATGTTCAAGTACCTACACACACGACTCAGCTCCCACATCATGTTTCCCATCATCCTGCTTCACCAGACTCTTAATGGATGGAGGCGTGCTAGAGGTTGCTAAGTCCTGCAGCTCAGTTATGTGGGCTCAATAGAAGCTAAGTTGAAGAAAAGCTGTCATGCGATTTAAGACACAGCTTTTCATATTAAAACTTTGCACACAGGTCAAATAAAATATCAGTTTTGAGGTATGGCAGACTTTCCAATAAGTCATAGCAGCAAAACAAAAACTAGCTTTGCCTGTGGCACCTGAGATGCTGTCTTGGCCGTTACATGGCGCACACTAAACAGTTTAAGATGTAGGCCACAGTTCCACAGTGAGGTTCATTTATTCATCATTTCTCACAGTGCAAACTTGGACCAGTGTTCTCGACTGATGACCAAAGATTTTCAACAGTTTGAGTATTAACTTTTGCCTGGAGCATCCTCAAATTGCACAGTGTGCAGCAGGATTTCAGGGACCAGTATGCTTAAAGCAAAGTGTTTCTCACACTGCTGAACAGCGCCTAAGGAAGACGGTTTAGGATAAACACTGCTAATCCATTTTTGAAATGATATTTGTAGAGCCTCCCCATATCATCTTCGAATTGAAGAAAAAAAAATGTTACATTTGGGCATTTTGCTTTGCTATTCCCAAAGTATTCCACATTCATACACTGCAATAAATTGTACAATGTGGGAGGTTTACAGGTCTTTTTTTAATCCTTTGGCTTTAGTTAGACAGGTTTTCATGTACATACTGTACTGCAGCTTAATTTCCGCCTACTACAATAATGTGGGAAAGGTGCAAAACCAACTCACCCTGAATACACAGCTATTATCTGAACTGTGTTTTCCATCAGAAAGCAGCTGACTTTGTAAGCTGGGGTCACTATGCTCTGTCGGGTATTGCCTCTAACGTCTCCCCTTGAGCCTTTGAAAAGTGTATTATCGAAACATCCCCGGGCCTTAGAGCTGTGGGCAAATCCACTGTTGTAATAGAAGCCATTATAAAACACCACACTCCTGCAAGGGCTGGTTGGAGTCTGATCAATTAGGTTAGACTTCGCCAAAAGGCTGTACCAACCGAGACTTTGCTGGCGTCTAATGGCTTCTCACTGATTGTATGAGTGTCCCCTGCGGTTGATGCTTCTGAGCTGCGGGTAATGGCCACTGCCTACTGTCATTTAGGAAGAGTCGATAGCAGGTGAAATCTTCTCTTTCCCAGATGTCGCCTTCCGTACAATCCCTTTGCTAAATTTAAAGTAGTATCTGTGACAATGAAATTACAGCAACAGAAATATGAATCCATGGCAAACTTATATACTTATATACAATGGCATAGGTATATATTGTTTTAATTTTATTCACTGTAAGAGGTTTATAATAGACATTCTACTACAGTCTTCAATCTCATTAGTGTTTCTGTTTGTAGCTGTGAAATGCCCCCAATCAAACTGCTTTCTGTTGTTTTGATTGACTAATAATGACAGAAGATAAAAAAAATATATTTTCTGTGATCCAGGTCTTCTCTTTAATCTTTAAACATCAATGCATGCACAGCATCTAACTCAAAGAAAGGCAAATAAATGTTCACAGGCTCGGATCAACAGCGTTTGCATTGTTATCAACACCATTTGTTGTTTTGTTATGACGCAGTGGTGTTCACTGGGGTTATGTCTATAAGGGCCTGGCTCTTTGAATTCAGGTTTTCTTTTTTTTTTTCTTTTTTGTTAATGATGAAACAGTTTTTACTGACATTATGTTTGAAAAAGATAACACAGACGCTGTTTGTGCAGCCCCGCTGTGAGTCTCGATGGGTAAATCAGGGAATAAGGGATTTGTGTTGGAGCCTGGTCAGTTTTCAACAGTTTACTCTGTTTAGTAACATAACAGCATATATTGTTTTTCCCAACAATCATTTTAAAGAAATTATGAATGACTTATTGATCAGAGGCTTTGTGATTTTAAAAGAGTCATCAGATAATCAAATAAAGACTCCAGATTTTGAGGAATTGCTGCTTTTCATCAACATGAAAATATTTGTGGACTGTGTTTTTAGGCTCTGTGAAATTCTGATTTAATTTTTTTTTTTTTTAACTTTTCATACAAAATAAATAAATCAGCAGATAACATTGTTTTAAGTCTGTGGGTGCAAGGATAGTTGTGACGTAATTTTATTTGTCTATCTTTACGAAAGTCCCACTCCAGCCTCGACTTTCTGACTGTACAGAGAAGTGACAAATTAATGTCAAAACAAATATTTGTTTGTCTTAGCGAGATATTCAATCACCAGATGAGCTTGGCCTCGAGTCTGCAGGTTTCTGGAACTCCAATGGCAAGATGAACACATTTCTTCTAAAAGGTGTCGCATTGTTCAAAAGCCTCGAGACACCGTTCATTTCTTTATATTTTGCTTGAAAAATGGTAAATAGAAGCAGTGATTCATTGAAAGGTGCAAATATTCATGGCAATAGTGTATATGAGGCAACAGAGTTTGAATAATTATAAGGAGCTTTAAAGTCAATATTCCATATGATCACCTTTTATTCTTCAAAACAGCCTGACCTCTCTAGGAGGTCCGGGCGTGGATTTTGCATGTTATGTCTCCTTTAAAGTGTTGAATTGATTCAGAAAACAGTTTTATAAAACAGTCCAAGTGGTCAAATGTATTTTCACTTATCATTGTTAGTATTTTACTTGACACCTGCCTCCCCTGACTGTACGTCACTGCTTGGCCCCTCGTCCCGTGTTTTGTGTTTAGCTTCACTTCTTGTTTTCCCGAGTGTTGTGTTTAGGTTTCAGCGTTTTCATGTTCACTCCCTGTTTTATTTTGGCAGCTTCTTGTCCTGTGTGCTTTGTGTTCAGTTTTACTTCCTTCGTGTGATTAGTGTCATTTTGTTCACCCGTGCCTCGTCTTCCCCAGCTGTCTCTCTTTTCCCTGATTACCTAGTGTGCGTGTTTAAGGTCTCAGTGTTGTTTAGTTCTTTGTTGCGGTATCGCCTGTGCTGCCCTAGCTGTGTGTTCACCTGTTTAGTGTTTTTTTTTTCTCCCAGGCTTGTTACTTTAATTTAGTACAGCCTTGGTTGACATTTTGTTGTTGTTGTTTTGTTTTTTTTTGGATCTCGTGAGCCTCCAGCAATGAAGCCGGTTGAGTTTAGCTCAGTTTCACATGCCCTGCATTTGGGGGTCCAACCCTGCTTGCCACATGTGACACTTTCTTAAAGACATGACTTTCAGATACTGTTCATCTACCATAATCTTTTTTTTTTTTTTAAGGCCTGTCACTCCTCTTTCTGGCCTCCACCTGTCCACAAACTGCACACCATGCCAAATTATGGATAATAGCTCTTTCGGGAAACACCTTGTTGTTAAATACTATTTTGTAACCATCAAACTGTTATCTTTGTGGCATTTTTTTGTAGATATTGTAGAAATGGGAACAAATGATGTCTTTGTGCCAGACCGTTGGTGACAAAGTACCTAAAGATTTAAAATAGGTCCTTTGCTAAGTTGTCTGTTATGTGTATTCACAGCACTGGTTCATCCTTTGCATTCTGTATCTTTTCCATGCATCAATGTTAAGTTACTTAACAAATAAACAAAAAATATGTCTGAAAATAGTCATGCACAAAGACTGGAGTTAGGTGTTTTGATGATGATCACTGAGAGTGATCACTGCTGACCATTGTGTCATTTCCATGCTCATTAAACATTCAGTGACCCCTCGTGCTCTGTGCATGAGGATAGAAATGTTTCATTTTAGGATAAACGTGGTCATTCAGAGTTTGTATTGATCTGATGTATTGACCTTTTCCTCTATGAGGGGCTAAGCGAGCCCAAACAATGTCATCAAAATGCCCCCTTGGGTTTCAGGATTTTCTTTTAATTTTTCATAAAGCTGGTTCTCTGAGGCTCAGAGGAAGCTGTGAACTGAGGCCAGTGCTCTGGTCTGATGAATAAAAATGTATTTATTTTTAAGTCAGCTAAAGAGCAGAGGCAACATCTGGTGTGCTGCCAGCACACAGTTAAAAAACCAGCATCTGTGATGGTATAAAGGGGCATTAGTGCATATAGCATGAATAACTTGCGCGTTTGGAGGCACCGTTAACAATATGCTGAGCAATATGTAAAGGTTTTGGAGTAACATATTCTGCCATCCAGATGATGTCTTTTTCAAGGAAAGTCTTGCTTACTACAGTGAGTCAGTGCCAGACCACCTTCTGGATGGTTACAGTAGAAAGTGTCTGCATGATAACTGGACATACCTGAAGTCCACAGGCCTTTGATCTACTGATGGCATTTGGTACATTATGAAACAAACAAAAACATACCTTTAAACTCGGACAGTGTGTGACTGCCATGTCTCATTCTTTTTTTTTTCTTTTTTTTTTTTTTTGATTTGCTAACTTTTAGTACCTGATTCTACAAACCACAGGTGGATGGACGCACATAAACCTGGTTACATGAACAGTACTATAGCATGTGGGTTCATTTGGATTTTAATATCACAGAAAATGTTAAACACTGTTCAGGAGAAGTGGAGTATATCTTGTTTTTCACTGGTCTCTATTCACAGAGCAGGATTCAAGCTATGCAAATTACAAGATCTCCTTGAGTGTACTGTAGTCTGTTTTTGAAGGTTGTTGCTATCACTGCATTAATGCACACTCAGGCATAAAAAAAGAGATGATGTGTGTCACAGAGCTGAAATATGCACATATTTTATGTAGTGGTTGTTCTTAAGTTGTATCATTGAGACACTGAACTAAAGATTTCTGCAGCCAGCCATGAACATGACCAGACATCTCTATCTTTCTGTAGGTTTATGAAGATCAAGCTGCGAGGGGCTTCTTGTCATTGGATATCATTAATCAAGCACAATTAATTATAGATGTATATGTATTTGGCAGGGAAAAACTATTCACTTAAAAAGGTTTAAAAAGTCTTTAGTTATATTTAGTACCCTTATTTCTGCTTTGATTAGCTGCATGGATAACCAAGATTTGGATGTTCCTATTAAATTTTTATTAAACAGTTTTGTTTTGTTTTGTTTACTCCGTAAACCCTCAGATATTTGATCTGGTGTCATTCACATTGTATACAGCAGTGTGATAAAACAGCTTGATGATGGAATTAAAAGAATAATTGCGTTTTACTTCCTCAAAGCACTTTGAGGAAGTAAAATGTAATAAAAGTAATGTATATCCCATAATTCATCTCTGGGGCATCTCGGTTAATTTTGCATAATTAGCCTATGGGGGAAAGAAGCAATTCATTGTGAAACAGCGTGTCCCTGTACAACTGCTGAGCCTATTAAAGCTGTTGTGTTTTACTGCTGAAAACAGTATTGATACTGGTGCTGTGGATGTCTGTATTTGAATAAATCTAATTAACACAGGGCTGTAGCCTGGAGAGCTGCTCAGACTGGAGGGTGAATCTAGCTTTTGATTAAGGTTATAATGACAAAAACAAATCCAGTTTCAAAGAAGTGTCAAAGTGCAAGTCTGGTTTAATTTAATCTTTTAATTATTATCAATTCTGAGAATGACTTGATTGGTACTGTGTGTTATCATAGCCGGGTTGAGCTTATTTCTTTGTGCCACTGGAATCCTTAAATGCGCTGTTGCATTCAAGCAGCATTTTTCATAACAAGAAACAGAAGCTTTTCTAGAAAACACAAGTGAATCTCGAAATGTTTGCGGCGTGTGTTTGCTGTACCGATGCCTTGCTCTTTTATGTTTTTAATAGATTTTGGTTGGCAGTGAAGGCTTGGAGGTGCAATATAAACACAGAATATTATCAACAGGACAATTTACTTGTTGTTTTTCACAAAAATCCCCCGAAGAAACTAAAAATAAGTGTTCACACATTTATTAAAAAAAAAAAACATGACACAAACAAACCTAAAGCTGCCTGAGCTTAATTTACTCCTGCATTTTCAGGGGCCGTGTTTGTGTTCCCTCCAGAGGCTCCGCTTCCTGAAAGACCTCGAAGTGAAGGTGTGACATACGTGAATATTCCTGTTAGCCCCACGTCCAAGAAGCAGGTCAACTACATGGAGCTGGAGCTGCAGGAGCCTGCGCACGGCGCTAGAGCGGCTACCGCACATCTGCCAGCTCAAAGTAAGGATGCATTATAAATTACCTCTGATTAGTAAAGGAGCTGAACTCCGGATAGTTGGTTTCTGAAGAATTAGTCCTGTGCTATCAATTTATAAACAGTCCAGCATTTTTCCTTTTTCATACTGCAGCCATGTTGAACAGGTGGGCGCGTAAAGTAACGAGATGATTCATAAAATGTGAAGGATGCCACCAAAACTGTGTATTGTTCCCGTTTTATTTGTCAAGACAAACATTAAGTTTGCAGATAACTTTCTAATTTTACATTATAGTTTAGTTTTATTTAGTTTTTATTTATTTTTTACGCAGCAAATGTGTGACAAAAACAAACTGAACTCTTTGAAGGAATCAAAGCTCAAATCCAGCTGCCTCCTGATGTTATCCACCACATGATGCTGGTTCTGTTTTGGAGCTGCTCACAGAGCTAGCTTAGTTAGATGTTCCTTAATTAGACTTCAGCACTGGGTCTTTGTGGGACTGATGTACACAACCTATGCAAGCGGCTGACGTCATGTCTGCATTGATGCTTGTGTAGCTGGATTATGTGTCTTAATTACCCTGTGGTTGTGTGCTGGTGTTTTTCCCCTCCTTGGTCCTCGCTCTTCCCCTTCAGCGTCAAAGCAAGGGGGGGCTCTGTGCTGAAGCGAGGTCCCTGTGATGCTAAAGTGTATGAAGGGACACGGTACGAAGGTTGTACACTGGTTAGCGTACACACACATGCACACAGTTGCCGGATGCTCCCAGCTAAAACTGCTTGAGCGGAAATTATGATTTCATATCGATCTACAAGGCTTTTAAATAAACTAACAAACACGCAAACAAAGGTCATTTCATCTATAATTTCAGTTCGTTTTAGTTAGTTTTGTAAACCCACAATATAATTTTAGTTAGCTATCGTTTTTTTCCTTTCAATTATTGTTTTTCTTTATTTCAGTTAATGAAACTGTTTTTTCAATGTCAGTTTCCGTTAGTTTGTTTGTTTTTAACGATAATAACCTTGGTACAGAACTGCATACTGAAAGCATGTTTAAAGGGAACTAATCTAAGAAGAGAAGTACTTGATAGTTATAAGTTTAAGTGTGGCCTTAAATCTTTGACTGTTAATAGCTAGGCATTGAACTGAGCTGTGATCCTTTCTGGCACAAAGAAATATAAGACCAGCTGTTAAACTGTCAAATATTACAGACTGAAAGAGATTCTCAGACTCGTTCTTGTGAGGTTATTTTCAGCCACTCTAGTGGCAAGGCTCTGTCTGGACATATTGAACAAACTGCCAAAATAAGTTTTGCAATCACATTCATGATCCACAGAGGATGAATTGCACACAGTTCTTTTACTGGTTACACTTTATTGCACCACCAGCTAGTAAACAGGAAAATGTATCCAATGTTTTCTTTTAGCACCAGTTTCATCTGAAACTTACTTACTAACCTAAGCTATACTTTGTCTTTAGTGGTATGTCTGTGTAGATTCTTTAGTGCCAGTTAGCACCTTGAATTGTTGACAGTTTAAATGCTGGCTATGATAAAGTATGTCATGCACTTGCTGCATATGGGGCTGTGTTACCACAGATTGGGGGTGGGGGGTGTCAGAGTGCCCATACTGATTACTTTCCAGTACCAAAACTTCCTGCAATCTGTATCCATGTAATTATGTAGTGCAAATTCAAAACTATATTATTCCTGAGACTCATCATATTGTGAGACAAACATCTGATATTAGAGACAGAAACCCAACAATCCAAAGATCGCCTATGAACAAGCACATGATGGAGTGAGGAGGAATAAAAGAGAGAAAAGAAGAATATCAGAACTGAACTTCTGAGGAATTACTAAAGATGGTCAGCTGAATCCCATTCTCTTTTTTAGTTCATAAACTAAAATCAGTATTACCTATTAGTCCTTATTTAGATTGCACTTAAACATATGTGAGATTTTCCAAGCTCTGTCCATTCAGAGATTATCTGTGAAAAAATAAATTACACAAGGATGAAAGCCATTGTAGATACACGTTTGTGTAATTCTGTTTGACCCTGGTCAGAATTACAGGAACTGCTCCCAAAAAACTGAGATGATTTCCTCTCATCTCTGTGAAAGACAGCTGAGTCCTTGTCATTGGAGCCATAATTGACAGACAAGTCGGTTGTTAGCATCACTGCTCGAGTTCTGACACGAGTGAGGTTAATGTCTAATGTCAGCAATACAGTTTATATCCCATCATGCAGCCTCATTAATCTGTCAACTGGGAGGAGGAGTGTCCTGTTTCGCCACTGAAAGGAGGTCACAGGGCATTGAGATCACAGCTGTAAACTCAGTGGCCCTAATGGGACCCTCCTCCTGGGACTATTTATGTGTTGTAAGAAGCAGGTTTTGATTTCCTCAGTTCTGACACTATAAGATGACATGACTCTAACAAGGGATGGATGGATGGATGGATGGATGGATGGATGGATGGATGGATGAGGAACGTTTTTGGGGTTTTAACCCTGACATTTTACTTATTTGATTTTCACACAAGGAAAGTTACATTACCAACTTCTGGCAATGTGCATATGGAACACAGCACATGAGGGGAATATTAAAAGCTTCAGCTAAGTCATTTGCATATGGTTTGTGTTGTGATGCTCTGCCTCATTCCTAAAGCAGTCAGACTGGCAGTGAGGGCAAAGATGCACTTCACTCTGAACTCTGATGTCATGTTTGTTTGGATATTTTTATCACTTGTCAAAGTCTGTGTGTGTGTATATAATATATATATATATATATATATATATATATATAGTTAAATAATGACTCTTTCAGTTCCCTTTTAGACCTTCTGTTTTTGCCTTTTGCTGATTACCTACCAACAGACTTAATAAACGGCTCACTTTTGATTCATTCCAGCCTGCATTACAAGTCCACATTTGGGTCCACCTTCACTATCATTTTACAGTCTAAACTTCTGAGATTAGGAAAATCTGGGCCAAGGTGAACAGACATGTAGGAAGTAAAACAAAACACTAAGAACAGGAGACTAATGACTAACAAATATACACTAATATACAACTAATATACAACTACAACTTGACAACAGGATACAAAAAACACAGGTGAGGTAAGCAATACGTAACTGAACGAAGTAGACTACACAACCAACCAAGTACAAAACATG
>JAMQGT020006604.1:0-11396 GCA_024447675.2 Pterophyllum scalare
TGATTCATCCTTATGTTTTTGTAGTCTGCTGAACATGAGCAGTGGCCTGGATATGAGAGTCGGAGACTGCTTTGTGTGTTTTCTCGGCAACCGCAAACACATGACCTAATTTCTTAATTAGATCAACTTCATATTTTATAATTGTTTGGTTGTCAAATCATGTACATTGTGTCTGTTACTCATCACCCTGAGGCGTTGTTTTGGCGTTTACCTTTGACAGCCTGAACTGTCAAAGGTCTAGTCGTGGCTCTCGAAATAGGCCTATGATTATATATTCTGTCGGCCGTGAGCCTGTGCACTTGCAGTATGTGTGCTGCTAGTAATGTGACCTGTTTAACTTAAAGCTCAAATTATTAATTTGTGCATCACCCACTGACAAATCTGACTGCTACTCTACATATTTATATTACAGAACAGTACATTTAATTACTCAGATTGCCAGCCTTACATGTGTAGATGATGTCAAAATGTGTTTTCTGTCATCTTATGTTAGATTTGATCTGCTGCTGAGGCAGTGAAGGGAGATATTTAGAAAAAAGGTGTTGGTCATTCCAGCTGCTACCACTTGGTGAGAAAATGCTGTGAAACCTTTTCCAGAGGGACTCCTGGTGTCTCTGTGTGCTTTAACGCCTTTAAAAGCTGTTAGAGGGTGTGGGCAGCCACTGGTAATCATTGTAAAGCGACTGTAAACTGAAATACAAACTCTATGCTGGTGTGGACATGTGGCTCACCCAAGCAGGCTCAAAAGCAGTTTATCAGAGATGGGATCTGAAGGCTGGGAAATGAAGGACGTCTTAGAGAATGTGGCTTAATACTCCAGGAAGGTGTCCACTTGCTTTTTTGTACATTTCAGTAGTGTTTGCATGCCAGATGTAACACTTCTTGTTTTTTTTGTTTTTTTTGTACATGTACTTAATGGGTGACAAATTAATGGGAAAAACCTAAACCCTTGTCCACTTCAACGAGGGGATCCACTAACTTGTTAATATCTTGAGAAAGAATTTAAACTTTTCATTTCATTTCATTTGTTGCCATTTTTATTTTGACACACAGACAGACTCCTTTTAATAATTACAGAATCTCCCTAAAGAATAGAACTCCTGATGTTGAGTAGAGGATAAGGGCAGAGAGAGACAAACTGCAGGCTATGCTTATTTTTCCACCTTGTTTTTGCAGCTCAGCCTCTCCCCGAACCGCCCTCTGTTCATGAGCGGAAAGCATACCAACCTGCTGTCATCCAGCAGCACATGTCTCTGTGGGACAGTCTGCGTTTAACTGACAAGGTAAGCTACAGCCGCAGCACGAGCGCCAAAATAAGAAGCACACGTCAATAAACAATAACGCCATCTCATGAAGCAGTGCTCATCTGCACAGTGTAGCAAAGCTGCACGTTTGTTTACAGGCAGAATACATAAGAAATTCAGCCAAGCTCAAAGAAAAATGTGCTATTAATTAAGTGTGCGTGCAGCCTTTGTACTACTTCAAAAGTGCATTCATGCTCTTGCATTGCACATCGGTTTCTCAGATGCCTAAATGATCAAATAAATCTGACCACTACCAGACACCATAATTTAACTTTTCTAGCTATGCTTTGCAAATAATAGAAACAACCCTAGCTTAGCCTTAGGTTGTAGCATTAATCATCTGTGCACTCTGGGGCTTCTTTAGATGCATCTTTAAAATGCATCACCTCCCCATGCATATTTACTTGAGTATTTCTTTTCTTCTTTTTTTTACACTATCCTAAAATAAAGCATTATCACACATGGCATGTGTCCCAACTAATTTTAAATGCTTCTAAACATTGGTGAATTGCTATTCTGGACCAACTGAAAAGTCTGAATGAGAAAATGAACAACACTGCTTCGAGCAACATTTTCTCCTAACTACACAGGTGGCCTGCTCAGGGACCAGCAGTAATCAGCTGTGCGCAGCTTTATGACTGGAGAGATTGTTGCGGAAATAAAAGCCTGAATGCGACACACACACACACACACACACACAAAAAAAATCTCCCTTTGCTAAAGAGGAAAAAAACAATTACGATTTAAACACCAGCCAACCTTTTAGGGTGGTGTTGTCATTTCTGCTTAGTTTCATGTCTACCAGTCTAATTTAGCCATTTACACCTTGTTCTGCACTGGCGTTTATATTCAAACCAGATGTAGCAGGTCTGGCAGTTGCTTACAACATTAATTATTCACTCCCCATCGCAATAATTTGCTTCCCTGTGAGACGGCAATTACTTTGCCCCTGTCCAGCCACACGCCCTTGTTTAAAAAAACATGTTTTCTCTTCAGCGGCTTCAAAGCCACTGAGTGGGTTGTCTGAGTTTGATATCGTATCTGCGTGTTTGGCGGTATGTGGTTAATCGTGTCGTAGCAAGGAGTGCTTGTTGTTTAGCAAAAGGTGCATAATGCATCTAGCAAGGGTAAGGAATTGTCACCGAATAAAAAAGAACAGCAGATAGGAAAGCTTTATGCAGAAAATACAGGAACTCTTATGCTGTATTTCAAAATATATAAAAAAAATATGAATTTCTGACACACACGCATGTATATATATATATATATATATATATATATATATATATATATATATATATATATATATATATATATATATATAAAATATAAAATATGCTGCATGTTAAAGTATCTGTCTCTTGTATGTCTTGTAGCCTTTCAAGTCAGAGAGGCCGGTGAACATGGAGAATCTCCCTGTCAACAATAACAACGGTCAGTCATATGGCTACACACTCTATGAGACCACCATCACCAGTGGCGGAGCTCTCAATTCACAGAACAGTGTCAGAGACAGAGCTCTGGTAAGGACAGGAAGACAGACACATACATAGTGCATCCACAGTCAGACCTTTAAGCTTCTCTTCGTGAGAACATTTGGTCGCAGAAAGCTGCAATCTGCTTGTTAGAAGTCGCACCTTCGATCAGTGTACTTGTGGAGTGCAAGTTGATGCTGTGACCATTTGGTCTGTGATTAGTGAACAGTTCTCGAGAAAAGTTCAGTGCAGTAAAAGATAAATACATCTATGTTCAGTTTTCCTTTTTCTTTTTTTCTTCAGGTTTTTGTGGATAAACATTTTGTAGGTGTTTTCGACTATACGGTGCAAGAACTTGCCCTACCTGATGGGAAGGTAACTTGTGAACTTGTCTGTCCTTGTGTATGAAACTTTGACCCAGTCTGCTGTTTGAAAAGGATAAAGCTGTAAACATTTAACAGCATGCAGCATGTGAAAGCTTCGGGGGATGCTGCCGGATGCTTTTGGCAGCAAGGTCCCAGTATTAAGCCAACAGCAAACTGTTTATCCTAACAGATGAGAGAGTCACCTTCAGCCTTACAGAGAACTGTAGGCACACATCAGCCTTGATGAGTTGTTAAAATCAAAACAGCTGAATGGATTTTTTTTTTTACTTTCTTTGTTTTGTTTTGTTTTTTTGGGGGGGGGGCGGGTTCGTGCGCTAATACTGCTGTTTTTCTATTAATGCCCCTTAATATTTTATGTATTTCCCCGCTGAAGGGAAGAAGAACTCTGAGCTTACTGGTGGAGAACTGTGGAAGAGTGAATTATGGGAAAACCCTGGATGAGCAGCGCAAAGGTACAAGCAGTTTGACAAACAGATGGCTTTGTAGGATTTTCAGTCAGCACAAGTCTTGCCAAGAGAGCTTAACTCATTAACATGGTTTTAAGATCCATAAAGAAACTGAGAGCAGTTTTGACTCACCTTTCAGGTCTTATTGGAGATATTCTGCTAAACAAGCAACTCCTCCGAGACTTCATTATTCACAGTGTGGATATGAAGCCTGCCTTTGTAAACAGGTTTGTGTATTTCAGTTATTATCCAATAATGTTTGTGTTTCTCTGTATGTAAACTTGCCTTTTCTTATCTGATCCATTTGGTAATATTCCTGCTTAATAGCAGTCCTTACGATGGGGAGACAATGGCAAAATGAACAAAACAAAGCACGCCCTTTTCATCCAGTATTTCAAAGCACCTTCAGTTATGAGCATTAAGTGTGAGTCTGTTATTATGCCATTTTAGTGCCCGAGGGCAACCAGTTTATACATTCCATATGTGTTGAACATACAAACAAATGTCAGTACATTAGTACAAAAGTACAGTGCTATGCAAAAGTCTTGAGATACCCCTCATTTCTTTGTATTTTGTTTGGGAAATGGGTGCAACAACTGAAGCAAAAACCAATACTAATGTACAATACTAATGAACTTGAAAGTCAGTATTCGTTGTGGCTATCTTTCTTCATCAGCACAGCCTGAGCTCTCTTAGGCACCGTTGTTGTAGTTTCTTTAAGTAGTCTTCAGGAATAGTTCTCCAGGGTTCTTGAAGGACATTCAAAGCTTTCTTTTGCTCTGTTCTCTGTCAAGATGATCCCACACTGCTTCAGTAATGTTGAGGTCCAGGCTCTGGGGAGGCCGATCCAGGACTGATAGTGTTTCATTGTGTGTTTTGTCATCCGGGAATGCTTTTTTTTTACTGCATTGGCAGTGTGTTTGGGATCATTGTAATGCTGCTGGATCAAAAGCTGACGGTACTTTTCTACCTTATCAATTTTGATAAGATCCCTAACACCACTGGCTGAAAGGCAGTGCCAAACCATGACAGAGCCTTCACCGTGTTTTACAGGTGACTGTAGACACTCACCTTTGTACCTCTCTCCTGGCCTCTTCCCTACACATTGACAAAGATTTGAGGAGAGTCCAGTTTCCTCAGTCTTCTTTTAGGGACACACTGCACACCATCCTGAGATATGCCAAGTTTTTTGGCTAATATCTCTTTGAGCATCACCCCGATGGTGCAGAAATACTATTTTATACCTGTTAAACTGTTATTTTTGTCATTTTTCATGGATTCAACTAAAGAAATGGGAACAAATGATGTTTTTGTGACGGGCTGCTAGTAACTAATGGCCACATACAATCTGAAATTGATTCTTTGCTAAATTGTCTGTTAGGTGTAGACACAATACACTGTGTTTTTATGCTTAAATGAATCATAGGTCTCTGTTAGGTGGCTTAACAAATATAAAAACATTCCTCTGAATATGGTCAGGTACAAGGACTGGACTGAATATGAGTGAAAAAGCAGCCAGTGTCCAAAGACATACTTTGAAAGACCTTCAGAAAGCCTGGAGATCTATTATATAAAGAAATAAGTGGTGATTTGAGACTTCTGCACAGTACTGTAGTACATCACTATGCCATTTGTAAAGTTTTGTTTTGTTTTTTAATGGATCTCAAAGGTCGTACCAAATGGAGCCTCTGGCTAGAACATGATGTAACAGCTTTATCTAATTTTAGGAAGATAGGCAGCAACTTGTGTTAGATTTGCATCAGCCTTATCTGGAGAGATTAGTAGACCTGCTGAATGAGCATAAATATACCTTGTTTAAAAAACTGATCTGCTTACAGTTATTTAATGCCATGACCTGCCTTACAAGCAAAAAAAGTTCAGTTGCACACTAAACATGTTGGGGGGGGGGTCATAAATGTTCCATCAATCCCGTAATGGTCATCGGGTCTGGTAGTTTCTATACATGGAAGCACAACACTACGGTCAAACATTAAAAGGTCATTTTGCAGGACCCGGCGCACCCCAAGGCACAAATGCTTTTCGCTCATGATGTTTCCACATTGCATTATTAGAATAGCCTCCCCCATACAGTCATATTTCTCGTATGTTGTACCCCACACTGTACAACTTTTAATTTGTCATCGATAATGAACACCAGGGTCACGCTCTCAGTTTGTTAGTGTCTGCATTTTTGCCCAGTAAAATTTAAATTCCAAATATAGTGTGTTTCTCGCTCTATAGGTTCAAAGTTAAAACATTTTAACCTCAGCAGCGTTCTGATAATGTCAAGTCCTGAAGCATTGTACCAATGATTCTTTCCCAGGGAAGGAATTTTGGTCTCATATCATACTAACCTTTTGAATTTACTTAGACTATCTCTCTTTTTTTTTTTCTTTTTTTTTGCAAATACGTACATTTGCATATTCCACTGCTAGGAAAATAAATATTGTATGAAGGACACGATATGCTGCTGGCTGACAAACAAGCCTGTTAAAAGTCAAGAATGATGGATTTTTTTTTTATTTTTTATTTTTTAGGAAGATTTGTAACGCATAACTGACATTTGTACTTATCATTCGATCTGTACAGACTTGAGAGTTCAACCCACTGGTTATCCATGCGCCAGCAGCCCTCCTTCCCGGGGTTTTTCCGGGCCAAACTCTATGTGAATGGCTCACCTCGAGACACCTTCATCAAACTGCCTGTGAGTGGGATAGAGTAATTGATAATTTACCTGGATACAAGTTGTGGAGGCCTATCGGCCTTGTCCTACCCACATTAATATGTTTTTTAAATGTTTAAATATATGCCAGATAATACATAAATCAGCTGAAGTCTTCATTTAATCAAAAGTGGTCTGACACAAACAGCCAAAACCTGTCTTACACACACACACACACACACACACACACACACACACACACACACACACACGTGCCTCTCTCCTCTGTAGATCTGTTATGAATTTTGACATCAAGCTAGAAATTCAGTATAGGGCAGACATCTGTTAGGAGGTCAGTTTTTCAATGAATTCATTTTTTTTGGGGGGGGGGTGATAATTGACTGACTTTTGGTTTCGTAATTACTGTAATAAATGTTGATTGAGTGAATTAGTCTTTAATTCATACTTGATACACATCTGTAAAACATGCCCAGATAAATGGCTCTCAACAGCTTGACTGAGTGCAGGCTCATTTATAATTCACTGGGTAAATTTACACTAATATTTCTTTGCTCTGTTTGTGAGATTGAACAATTTCTAAAAAGGTTTTTAGGAGAAAAGGAGGTTCAGTTTTTGTGCAGTAAGGCATGATTAACTCAACATGACATACACTGCTGGTAGTCAGGAATATGCTTGTTTGTTTTTTTAATATCCTTAAGCACTGTAAACAGGAAGTGGTTGTGTTCACAGGGCTGGGGCAAAGGAGTTGTGTTCATCAATGGCAAGAATTTGGGTCGTTACTGGTCCATTGGTCCTCAGCAGACTCTCTATGTCCCGGGTCCCTGGCTTCACAGGGGGGACAACCAGGTACTGTGTTTTATCCTTAAACATGTGCGCTCACCATTTAGACGATCTGCTTATCAAAGTGGATTTTGCATTTTTGCAGTTTATGGGTTCAGAATATTTTGATGTGTATTGTCGTTTTTCAATGCGAGAAAAATGTTTGAAATTCTTGGTACAAGATACACTTACCACTTTGTTAGGTACACCTGTTCAACTGCTCAAATTCAAATACCTAATCAACCAATCACATGGCAGCAATTCAGTGCATTTAGACATGTAGACATAGTCAAGATGACCTGCTGCAGTGCAAACCGAGCATGAGAATGGAGAAGAAAGGTGATTTTAAGCGACGTCATGGCTGTTGGTGCCAGACGGGCTGGTCTGAGTATTTCAGCAGCCGATCTACTGGGATAGAAACTGGTCTGAAACAAAAGAGAAAATATCCAGGGAGCGGCAGTTTTCTGGTCAAAAATGCCTTGTTGATGCCGGTGGTGAGAATCTCCAGACCGCTTCAAGCTGACAGGAATAGGACAGCAACTCGAATAACTGTTCTTTACAAACAAGGAGATCTCTGAATGAACAATGGGTCACACGTCAGCTGAGAGCAAGAAACCTCCACAGCCCCCAGATCTGCCATAGGGCACCTTTCGCGATGTGGTGATTTGCATCAGGGATGTGCGGCTGACAAATCTGCAGCAACCGTGTGATCCCATCATGTCAATATGGAGCAAAATTGCTGAGGAATATTTCCAGCACCTTGTTGAATCTGTGCTACGAAGAGTTCAGGCAGTTTTGAAGGAAAAAAGGGGGGGCGGCAACCTGATACTAGCAAGTTGTACCTAATGTAGTGGCTGGTGAGTGTACGTGCAACCGATCTACGTTTTTATTCAACTCTATGCCGATTTTTCTTTCTTTTTTAAAAAAAAATTCTCTACATTGTTTTTCAGGTCCTTCTCATTAGTTTTAATAACTCTTTTCCACAGTTCATAATAGTTCATAATGAGAGATTATCAAAAAATATACACACACTGAGCATATTTTATATTTTTCCGAACATTTGGAATTATTGACTAATACTGATCTCCACTAATATGGCAAAAAAAATATAATAAAAAAATCATGGGTCAAGAGTCACAGTTTGCAGTCATCCATATTTCTCAACTCTGCAACTTTAATTATTATTTTTCCCTACTCTCGTAGTGTGCATTTGTTCTCAAGCACCCACACTTGCTGTCCTTTCATGACCTCAAATAAGCTGGTATTTATAAACTTGGCACAAAGAGTGAGGAAATTTGTGTTTGGTTGATAAACTTCTTTGTTGTAACAATGCTTCTTTGGAGTAAACCTTATACAGTCGGAAAGCCTGTTTATGTCCCCTTAAATGGAGCCACATTTGTAAGGAAAATGCATTTGTGGGTTGAGCAGCAGAGCTGAGTATGTGGGTTGCGCTCATGAAAAAAACTTGCTTCCACTCAAGAGAAGAGTTGGCTTTCCTGCAGTATAAGATTTAAATTTTAATTAAATTATTTTAAGTTTTATAAATGTCTATACATACAGTTATTATTTTTGTAACCTCTCACAGGTCATGGTGTTTGAAGAGCAGGAAACAGATGGTAAGATCCAGTTTGCCAGCAGCCCAGAATATGGTATGACTGTTGATGTCTATTGAGGACCAGAGGAAGGGGTGGATGATGGGAGGATAGCATGGCAGGACACGACTGCTGTGAGCCGCCTCTACTTGGGCGCAAATGCCTTGCTGCAAATTCAAAAGCACTCAGAACCAACATGTCTGTGAACATGACCAGTGCAGCAGTGTAACCAGCTTCCTCACAGCACTTTTTCCTTTACTGACTGTGTTTATGGCTTTAAGGTTTTTAATTAATTTTATTAAGTTCTTTTAACCTGTCCTCAAACATAATTGGAGATCAAGAGACGGAAAGAGAATTAACCTGATTATAATGAATGTTCTTCCTCTGAAAGACATAAATTATTGGTTCCATCCAGGCTGTTTAAAAACAATGTGTGAATAAAGTGTTGTTTGACCCGTGTCAGTAACCAAGGCCGAGGAAGCCTTTGAATTGCTTTATTATTTATTTCTTTATTGACTTTGCTTTTCAAACGTGCCTTCTGATGGTATACTGTGTGCTTCTGCAGAAAGCCCAAGCACGCAAACTGTGTTTGAATTGTTTTTTTTTTATGATAAACTGTCTGCTGTGTGTCTGGTTACCATCAGTTATTTTCTTTGAAGACTGACACTGAAGTAAATCTGCCTTGTACACACTAATATGGGTGGGTCATTGGGTTTCCATTCAGGAGCTGGCTGCACAAGTTGCTAGTTTCCTGCTAGTTTACGTAACTAGCTTATTTAAACATTAACTTGGCAACCTGATGCATTAAATCTAACACTTCATAGTTGCTATTAAGTAACGGATTTACAAATAGCTGGTGACACAAGGAAGATGTATGGAGACAAAGTTTGCTAAAACCATTTTATATAGTGGCATGATATGCACTGGTTACAATAATAGTAGCCTGAAACTGTTAAAATCTGACACTAAGCAAAACTTTGGGTCATTTGATGCAGACCTGCAGCCCACAAGTGTTCACTCTGAGGGAAAAAAATTACATGCAATACAACACACAGTATAAAGACATCAACTGGACACAATACCCGGGGCCAGGTGAGGTTCTTCTCAGTGATTTATTTATCTGGATTCAACTAACATCTTTCTCTGAGACAGAATTGCTGTGGCAAATAAACAACCTTAAGAGTCACATGCATAAAATGTGAATCACATGAGGCTGGAAGATGAGAGTGGAGATGAGGAAAAGGGAGGACTTGTGTGTGTGTGTGTGTGTGTGTGTGTTTGTGTGTAAAAGTGTATTGTGCCTTTGAAAAGCCCTCAGAGGGTTATGCTCTTTAAATGACTTTCAGTGCTAAAGTTGCTGCGCGTTGCAGGAAGGTTGGCTGTAATAGACGAATCCAGTATCAGATCCTGCTTGATGCATCATCGGTTGGGATCGGAAACATTTAAAGTTGGAACAACACCACTCTGAAGATGAAGCCATTTAAACTGCTCTGACATCACAGCGTCTCATTTTACCGATCCAACCACACGCTCATCCGTACACCGCGTCACATCTGCTTGCCTGAAGTGCAGCGTTCGGAACATTTAGTTTCGCGTGGAAAAAGCAAACGGAAAACAAACGGCCCCTGCTTTTCTGAACACTTCTGAATCCTTTCCAGTGCTAAAACCTCCTCAGATGGGTTCCATCGTTGCGATTAAACACCTCTCAAGTAGAACTTGGGCAACAGCAGCGCCTGGTGGTGCCTTTAACCTATCACTGATCTCTATAATCAGCCCTGTGCACGGTGTGCTGCGGGTGCGCACGCCGTTTTTCTTTTTCTGGAAAACACAGATTTGAGGGCAAAAACTCTGCCGTGACTGACTTTCACGTTTCAGCTCGGAATAAATATATAAATAAATATATTAAATTTGACTTTGAATAAATAATAGGAGGATAGTGATCTCCATGGCCGCAGTGTAATATCATGTAGCCAGTGAACACAGCCTGTGTGATGAGAGATACCAAACAGCCATTGTCTGCATGCGCATCTTATCGTACCCACAGTGAATTCTGTAATAACACGGGCTCTCTGGGTTGTAAGTGTTCATAGTGCAGTAGGGTATTTTGAGTTGGCTGTGTGTGCTGGGTTATGGAAGATTTTTTTTGGGGGGGGGGTGTACGAGATAATCTAGCAACAGTACAGAAGCTCACTGTTTGAATTATCTCCAGCTGCTTCTGCTGGGCAGCGTCAGATAAGAGCCACCACTGTGTGTAAGACGGATGATTTGTCGAGCAGAGGGGAGACTCTATTATGCGAGGTGTAGAATAACTTTGTTAAAGTGTGCAGCGTCATAGCTGCCGATGTCTATCGTCGGGGGGAGCGGCGGCTCCCTTCTGCCGTCCGTGGATAATAATACACAAAGAAAGCATGAGACACCAACATCGGTATGGAACGTGCCACTGCCAGATCATTAGCAAAAAAAAAACCCCTTTCATTTTCATTGTGCTTTTCTTCTTCTAGCCCACTCTTGCTTAAGGGTTGAATTTGTTATTTGATTTCATATGTGGGGGCTGTAAATGATAATAATAATAATAAAGTTATGTATATTTTGAGGCCATGCAGACTGCACTAGAAGTCCAGGTTTTAGGGGTTTCTATTTAGAGCGAACAGGGACTGGCAGGCTTTGTAAAACCAACTGCATATAGCAATG
>JAMQGT020006605.1:0-16371 GCA_024447675.2 Pterophyllum scalare
TGTTTATGCATGTATTTACGTGTTAGAGCCCTGACTTCAGTTCAGGAGATGAGGCTTCAGGCAAGGAGAAAGAGGATAAGGTGGAAATCAGGGAGAAGAGAGCATTGGTGGAGGAGACAGGTGAAGTGGAGGAAGAGAAAAACATAATGTGAAAGCGATGACGAAAATATACATGTAAAAATGTTAAATGGCCATTTATAAATGGAAAGACCTATTTATGATCTTTAAATTAAAAGTAACTTGTAAGTCGTACTATATGTGTGGCAGAACAGTGATGTCCAGGGCAGCACGGCAGCTTCGACAAACCAGGGCCTGCTTCTGTGTATTTGTAGTGGATTAATTCTAAATTTATGAGAAATGCATCAGTTTGTTGGAAGATGACACTCCAATCAATGTATTTTTATGAGTCCATTTTTTTCTCTGAAATAACCCCCAAAATTACTTACTCTACCTTTAACGAACCAGGACAAAACTAACGTGAATCTCTCACTAAAGGCTCATTCCTATTCAGTGCTGACACAGTAAAGGGTCTGATATACCGCTTTTTACTGACACTGAGTGGTCAAAGAACTTTTTACTACAAGCCACTTTCACCCATTTACATATACATATATACTGTACTAAATATATTATATCATTAAGGCCATAATTGGCTCCATGGCCAGAATTTTATCAAGAAAACAACAATAAAGATAAAAATTAATTAAATATAATAATGTATAATAATTTAAAATATATTCAATAATTCTAGTTAATTCAAATTACTATGTTTCCTCAATGTAGAAAATAGCAAAATGAAGATGTTCTAAACCAAAAAAGTATCTGGTATGTCTTCAGTAATAGTTAGGATTTGGGGCAGGCTGGGGTTTCTTCCTCTGTTTCCTTTCTCTCATTCTCTTTCTCTCAGGTGGAGAGGTGGGCACATTACCTGTGCCTCCACCCATGTGTGGTGCTGGCCTTTTCTGGACTTGCTCTCTCTCTCTCTCTCTCTCTCTCTCTCTCTCTCTCTCTCTCTCTCTCTCTCACACACACACACACTTAAGGACTGGCTGTGGCAGTAGTTCTCCACCAGACTATGGTGGTAAGCTGGCCAGCCTTGTTTGACTGAATCTCTAAGTTCTGATCACTAACAACTGTGTCTTGTCTGCTTCCGTTACCTTCCTTGAATTCCCGTCTCACTGTTTGTGACCTTACCTGATACCCCTCTTGGAGTCAAATACCAACAGGTGGACTAGTGCAGCAACAACACTCAGGTTTTGTGATTCTCTTCAGAAACAAGGACTCACCTGAAACTCATCTGTCTGCCACCTCTCCATTGAGTCACTGTCTTCTTCTCTGAACCCCAGCCAACCCACCAGCTAACTCTTTCACAGCTCAACAGTCTTCTCTGACAAATCCTCCCTGAAACCACTACTGCAGTTAGCCATCACCACCTGAATAACCACCCCTCCTTTATGAACCCAAATCCTGTTCTAAGTAAATCTTTTAAACTTTTGTCAGTTGTTGGAGTCCACTCTTTGTAAAATCCTGTCAGCTACATTCTGTACTGGCCTAAATATAGGATAACTGATGATGAGACAGCTCTTCCAGACTCTTGAAATGCTCAGACTCATTTTCTCTGACAGTCAGCATTTGTCTGATTTCATCATCACTGACAGCTGTAATTAATGGCTGTTTGATTTGTTCCCTGCTTCATTTCTGCAGACGTCAGGAAGCTTTATGAACTGTATGGAATTTTCATTCCTCATTTCAATTCATTTCTTCTGTGGCAGCAAAATACTTTTCAGGAACATTTAGTAAAAAGGTTTAACTGGGTGGACTCTGAACGATTCATAAAATATAAGAGAAAATATACTAAAGAGAAAAGCTTACAGGCTGTGTAGAAAACCTTGTTACCACTCTTAATTCAAAAAACACATCTAATCTCTAATTTCCCAAGTCTAACAGTGGATTAACAAACACATAGATCTAAAAAAAATGTTTTTCTTTTTAATGTTCACAGTACAGAGTAATTAAAGGATACTGGCCTTGCTAATACTGCGGGGGGGGGGGGTGCTATAATTTTGATTCTTGTTTCGTCTCTTTATGCAGTCAGGAAAAGTGACATACAGTGATGTGAAAAAGTATTTGCCACCTTCCTAATTTCTTCATTTTTTTTTGCATATTTGCCACAATTACATGTTTCAGATCATTCAACAAATTTTAATCTTACAGAAGGATAACCTGAGTAAATACCAAATGCAGTTTTTAAATGATGACTATATCTATAAAAGGAAAAAAAGTCTACCAAATTACTTTTTCACATCCACACATGAAAAGGTAATTGCCCCTAAACCTAATAAGTGGTTTTGCCACCCTTGGTTGGTCCACTCCTCTGCATAATTTCTTTAGGGAGGGTTTTTGAGCATGTATGGCTTGTTTAAGGTCATGCCAAAGCATCTCAATTGGATTTAAGTCCAGACTTTGACTAAGCTGCTCTAAAACTTTTTTTTTTTTTTTTTTTGCCATTTAAGAGTGGACTTGCCGGGATGTTCTGAATCACTGTCCAGCTACATAAACCAAGTGTGCTTGAGCTTCAGGGCACGAACTGATGGTCAGACACTCTCCTTCAGGATTTTTTGGTAGAGAGCAGAATTCATGGTTGGATCAATTATGGCAAGTTGTCCAGATCCTGAAGCAGCACAGCAGCCAAAGACCATCACAATACCACCATGTTTGACTGTTGGTATGATGCTCTTTTTGTGAAATGCTGTTAGTTTTATACCAGATGTAAGAGGATGCAAACCTTCCAAAATTTTGTCTTATCAGTCCACACAATTTTCCCACAAGTCTTGGGAATCATCAACATGTGCGATGAACCTTATCATTCTTTTTGGTCAGCGGTGGTTTTCGCCTTGGAACTCTGCTGTGTGTGCCATTTTTACCCCTATTTCTTTCTTGTTGTTGAACCATGAACCCTAACTGGGGTAAGTGAGGCCTGTAGTTCTACAGATGTTGTTTTGGGTTCTTTTGTGACCTCATGGTCAATGGAGTCATTGATGTGCTCTTGGAGTAAATTTAGGCTGGCCATTCCTGGGAAGACTCCCCACTGTTCCAGGTTTTTTCCAACTGTGTATAATGGTTCTCATTGTGGTTCACTGGAATCCCAAGCCTTAGAAATGGGTTTGTAACTCTTTCCAGACTGATGGATGTCAATGACTTTGTTTCCCATCTTTCCTCTTAACAAATGAAAAAAATTGAGTTAAAATTTGCCTTTTGTATTTACTCAGGTTATCTTTGTCTAATATTAAAATTTGTTTGAGTTGAAACATGTGACAAATACACAAATAAAAAGAAGAAAAAAGAAATCAGGAAGGAGAAACAACTTTTTTTTTATGGCGCTGTATGTGATGTTTTTCCATCTATAATTTTGACTGAAAATGTATGAAAATCCATCCTGAGCGGTTCCTGAATAGACCAATACAACAGCAGGAATCCCCCATATGGGTTTTTCCCTGGAGTAAATCTTCATCAAATGGGGGTCTGTGGTCTAATCTGCATCTATCAGGAGCCACAGCTTGAATATTTCTGGGAAGCCCCCTTGTAGACTCTCCATGTTGTTTAGGTTATGTAGTGCCTTTGTACTGCTAATGTTTGGATAGGAAGCAACAGCAACAGAATGGTCCCACAGCCCCTTATTATCCCTCTGAGCTCCACTCTAATGCTGCCTGTCTCTGACACTCTGGCGCCCAACCAGAGCGAAATTAGCCCTCTAATTGATGGAAGAAAGAAAGTTCATCCCTCTGCTCACTGATGATAACCGTATGATCTCCTTTCTTTTCTGTTCTCTTCAAGCTACAGTACCTCTGTAACTTAGTGATTTTTTTTGCCTCCTCTGCTCCTGTTTGTGATCTCCCTTCATTCCATTCCAACTCGCCGTCTCTCTCCCCATCTCCCACTTTCATCCCACCTCTTCAGAGAGTCGTCCTATCCCTCTGCTCGTTTCCTTCCCATAATTCATTGTGACAGGAAAGGTTAGAGCAAGCACAGCACAGCTCAAGTGTCTCTTGAAGCCTTTGTTGTAAGACACTGTTTAAATGTCAGCGCAGTTTGATTAAAAACTCAGAATTGTGATGTCTTACGGTGTGATGCTAAATATTGTCATATACAGCCGTACTTACATATTTATTATAACAGATATCATCCTGTCATGTTCTATGATGAAGCTTCCTTGTTTTATGGCAGTTTGCATTACATCTTTCTATCTTAGTTAGAAACAGGAAGTCAAAACGCACTGTCCAATTTAAAGGCATGGCCCTCCATACTTTCTACACACACTGCCAAGCCAAACAGTATTTGTGTAATGCAAACAAGCAGATGAGGTGGGAGGCTGAAGGCACAAGCACATCACATTAGTCATTAATCATCCCTCTAATTAAGCAGCTGAGAAGCTTTCACTGATGATGTTTTCCTGTATTTAAACAGGTCAGCTAATTTAAACCAAGGAGTAATGTCACACACTCATTTCATTCACTTTATTCATTAATTTATAAATTCAGCATGGTCTAAATCCCACCTAAGCCTGCATTAGTTGATATTAATTTGTTCGAAACAGATGGTGAGAAGCTTCTGTATCTGGGCCAGAGGGGAAATATTCTGGAATTTTTCAACATCTCAGTAATGCCACTGTTGACTTGAAACATGTATTCTATTCAACACATCAAATGGTTATGAGATGAATTCCATTTAGACCAGATCATGAAGACATTATGGAACAAAATTTTTATTTGTTCCATTTCTTTTTTTTCCCCTCATAACTTGTAGGTACCAATTTCTTAGGCACAAACTAGCTTGTCGTGTGCTCACCTGTCCTGGTCCACAGTCTTCCTGGACCAGCTTGCCCTCTCTCTCCCTCTTCTATCAGTGTGAGTATGTCTGTGTGGGTGTCTGTGTGTCTTTGTGTTCCCTAGGTGGAGTGTGCCTGAGGTCTCTGCCCTGCGGATTGCACACCTGAGCTGCATGCCAAATCATTCACCTGTGGGCTGGTGAACTGATTCCAGTCACTGCCAGATCATTAGCATATTGTGGTATAACAAACTCGACCATTGCTAGTGTGTTGCTTAGTTATCACCATGTGCTTACTCATCTTCATCTCCCTTTCATCCAGGGATCCAACGTTGCAGAAGGAGCAGCAGAGAGAGGAGGTTACCAGAGAGATGTGGAAAGAAGAGCACCACTGAAGATTGATAACTTGCCTGTCAAAGGCATAGTGCTTAAGACTGTTGTCCTTTCTGTTGAATGAACTTTCTTTTCTGAAACTGCACTCATGTGCTCCACACCTGTCCAGATTTCCCCTGTGCTTGACACTGACCCAGCTTGATTTGTGCTGCTGTAGCTTATTCTGTAGTTTTTAAAATACAGCATACAGCACAGCATTCAGGACTCCGTCTTTTCATGCAATAAATAAATTAAAGTCAGTTACTGTTTTTGTTCAATTTATTCAAATCACATAGGCCACTGGAGAGGGAATGGCACATGCACACATTGGTGAGGACAATAAAAACTTTCACCTCTTCCGAATCAATATCTGATACGCCAGTCAGAATCCACTGAGAAGACCACACCTCCAGGAACTGACAGAAGTGAAGGGAGAGAGAGAGAGACCACGAGACAGACAGAAAGAGTCACAGGAAGACAGACAGAGAGAGAGAGAGAGAGAGAGAGAGAGAGAGAGAGAGAGAGAGAGAGAGAGAGAGAGAGAGAGAGAGAGAGAGAGAGAGAGAGAGAGAGAGAGAGAGAGAGAGTCACAGGAAGACAGAGGAGAGAGAGAGAGAGAGAGAGAGAGAGAGAGAGACAGAAAGAGTCACAGGAAGACAGAGAGAGAGAGAGAGAGAGAGAGAGAGAGAGAGAGAGAGAGAGAGAGAGAGAGAGAGAGAGAGCATTTTGACTGCATAGGGTTTCCTATTTGGGAACAAAAATTGACTTTATATGAATGACAGGGTGGAGTGCTAATTTATCAGCTAATACTAGCAAGCTTGATTCTCAAACTGGATGGTCTATTATACAGCAAAACATAATATTTTTCAGGAATTCAATTTAAATGCTTCTAAAGACACCAACAGCACCAACATGATAGGGGGTTGACTATTAAACAAAGGTGAGGCCACTGACCTAATCCCAGGATCCAGAACCCTATTCAGTTGTTATGCAGTAGAAAACTACTGATCAAAATCATTTTTTGAGTAAATATTTGTTTTATGCCGTGCAGTTGGATATTAAGATAGGATAACGTCTTTATTGTCATTTCACAATACAATGAAATTTTGTTGGAGCCATCCTCCAGGTGCCAAAATAATAAATAATACAAGATAGAAATAATAAATATGAATACAATAAATTAGGATCTGGTATTTCCTGTGAGCATAGGTAGTATGATGGAATATTTACAGTTAGCAAAGGCAGTATAAATGGCAATAAATGGTTTATTTACGAAGTGGAGCATGTGGGAGACAAGGGGATAGTCTTTTGGAATTGATATGGTCAGTATTCAGGTGTCTGACAGCTCTGTGGTAAAAGCTCCAGGCGAACAGTGTCCTGTAGCGCCTCCCAGAAGGCAGGGGGGTTGACGAGGCAGTGTCTGGAATGTGTGCTGTCCTGATTATGGTTGTGACCCGCCTGGTGCAGTGGGTCCTGTATATGTCCTCCAGTCTGGGGAGCTGGGTGCCAGTGACCCTCTCAGCAGTCTTGATGATGTGCTGGAGAGCTTTCCTGTTGTATGCAGTGCAGCCAGAGAACCATACTGAGGCACTGTGAGGACTTTGAGGACTGGCTCAATGGCTGACCTGTAGAAGCTCACCAGCAGCTGTTGTGGGAATCTTCAAGCACCTCAGGAAGTGAATCTGCCTCTGGAGCCTCTAGAGACCTTGCTTGACCATTGTGGTGTTGTTGGTCCAGGTAAAGTCATGGCTGATGTTGACCCCGAGGTGCTTGATGCTCTGCACAACCTCCACTCTCTCATCGCTAATGGTAATTGGGCGATGGATGAGGGGCCTCAGTCTCCTGGAGTCTTCAGGAGACTGAGGCCCTTTGTCATTGCCATTTTAACATGGGCACCTGTGGGACTGGTTCCCTTTTAGAGCCAGCCTCAAGATGGCACCTACTAAAGGAACTGCAGTTTTTTGTTACATGTTTGGCTTCGCATAGCAGCTCCAGAGGTTTTCCCTTGATAGCTTCCAAAAGGGTGTGCCATTTATTCTTTTGTAATATGATATAAGTGACCTTTTAAATATACAAGAGTCATAAGGAGATGGACAAATGCAGCAATTAAGAAATGGCTATCAGACCTGCCTTTGGGTCAAGTCTGTTCACCTAATCAGCTGAGACGATAACACACACACGAAGGAAGGACAGGCATGCACACACAGGGCTCGCTGGATTAGCATATAACAGGCTGGTAAAACAAAAACAACAGAGCTTTCATTAATTAAGGACCATGGGGCTGGGCGGGCAGACGGATGGGCGAGGGCTGCTGAGACGCTCTGAACAGGGCACAGTGCCAGGCCTCTAACCACGCCAAGCAGAACACAGCTGCCTAATGGGGTGCTGGCACCACCAAAGGATGGGGTATTGGAAAGAGAGAGGGCTTTGGGGATGAGGGGGTTGAGGGGAGTTGGAGATAAAAACTGAATGATGCGAAGGAATTTGTAACTAAAAAAAGGGAAAGGGAGTCATGGGCTGAACAACAAAAGGGAAAGAAAGAAAGAAAGAAAGAAAGAAAGAAAGAAAGAAAGAAAGAAAGAAAGAAAGAAAGAAAGAAAGAAAGAAAGAAAGAAAGAAAGAAAGAAAGAAAGAAAGAAAGAAAGAAAGAAAAACAAAGTTTTTGAGAGAATCAAGGAGAGAAGAAGCAAAGGCAGATAAAATAAGAAGGAGAATGTGTGTGTGTGCAGTGGGAGAGATGAGATGCAGATAGAGTTGGAGATTGGATGAGATCCCTCTGTCTCTGTTCATTAATACCGTATGATCTCCTCTCTCCCTCCTTTGTGATTTTAACACATTTCTAATTAGCACAGAATCCTCTAAGTTGGAAAGGGAGGGAGGGAGGAGATTGAGGGGATAGAATCATATTTATATCTGTCTTTAATAAATTCACTTTCATTTGATCTTTTTTTAAACGCACATGCTGCTGTGGAGCTCCTCTTCCCTTTCCCCTGACTCTGGCAGAATGAAATGCAGGGCTAATTGTTATGCTTGTAAGGAAGCTTTCACTCTAGCTGAAGTTGTTAGATTACAAAAAGTAGAGATTTTCAAAGTTTTGCTACCAAAAAAAAAAAACCCTTGTGATTCAAATGGGTTGGGGTGGGGGGTGGGGAATCTAGGCATGCAGATAATCTTGCGCATTGTGATGAAATGAATAGCAAAGCATAGTGTATCAGAGGACAGCATCTAGATTTTTGCCTGACTTTACTCCATCTGCTCTATTTTGTGTTTCAGAGACAATGTCAGTGTAACAGCACATGAGGGAGGCTCACTCCATGCCTTTCACTATGAAACTTGGCAGCTCGTCTAATCGGAGAGCAATTAGACAGAGACTTCTCTGGGCGACAGAAGACTCTGATTACCCAAGAGTCACTGGGGGTATATTTAGTATCTCTGCTCCTGTTCCTTCGTGGTTAGCGTGGTGCCCCGGAGCTACAGAGAGAGATGGTGCGTGGCAGAGACACTGGAAGCTGAGACTGGCTGGACTTGGCTGGGGTGCTCATTCAGACTTGCTGACTGACTGCAACTGAGCTCTAACAATGTCACCCTGATCCAAACCCTCATCATCCAGCTTCCTGCAGTGTGAGGGTGGTCCAAATCACACATAAACCATATCTCTTGGGCACAAAGCCCCTCAGTGCTCTGCTGCCCAATCTCAGACTGCTCATTATCTTATTCTGGGTTCAGACTACACAGTTCTAGTCTGATTATGACCTGATCTGGATGACATGAGGCATTCATTTGGCTGCTGTGCACAAAAGCCAATCATTACATTTTATATATAGCATCATAATCAATTGTACTGCATTTGGGACACCTAACAACAGACCAACTGCAGAAATTTGCATCACTTCTGTAAGGCTGAAGATTATAAGCAAGTCTTTTTTTTTCTGCTGTGCTGTGTACAAGTGGCAAAGTACAGAGTAGGTATCATACACAGTGCTTTTGTTGCAATTGTGTTTTCATACTTTCCCCAGAACTCACTACTACGACATCTCGCACACTGTGAAAGATAGAAGGCATTGTTATGAGGGAACAACATGTAATCTTTTATGTGTGCCACATCTCTCAGTCATGAAAAGGCAAAATCTTATGACTTAATGCAGTCTCTAATCTGACATGTTGTCAACAAACAAAAATTATGTGTAGTCTGACTCTAGCATTAGACAGACATAGGTTGGTCTGTTTTCAGTTTGATAACAGTTAAAAGTTGAACTGCACTTATCAGCAGATAACAGATAAGATTAAATGATATCTATGGTACTGCTGCTTCTAACACCAGCAGGCAGGAACACTGGTTGGTCTGATGTGGGCTAAGAAACAAAATTAGCACAGCTCAGGATCTGTGGAAATATATGTATTTTACAGATCTATGAATTACAGTTCAGCCTTGATCAGAACAATACAGATGAGCTAAAAAAAAAGCCTGGACTCCTCAAGACCTCTGAATGTGCCCCGTGGTATCTAGAACTAAGACAATAGTAACAGCAGACTGCTTTACTCCAGCCCCTATACAGAGACACAGCTAAAAATGACCACCTTATAGGACTTTCAGGGCTTCAAACTAGACACACGCGGTTGTTTTTGACTTCCACAAGATGTGGAAGGAAAGATGTCGAGTATGTCGGGTGACTAAGAAAAGAAAAACTACGCTTGGCCCTTTTCACAACATTTGCTAAAAGCACGTTACCATTTGCCACACATAGAGAAAATGTCTTTTTACTCATTTGACAGGTATTACTAAACAAAATAAATGCAATAACTACAATTTTATTAATTTTGGGCTTTTACCTGCTTTTACATGCAGTTTGTGGGGAACACAGTAAAAGTCTAAGATTTTTCATGTTAGAGTTGAGAGGAAAAATATAATCATATCAGCGCTTGTTTAGTCTCATTCAACTAAAAGATGGTTAGTCCCCCAAAAGAGCTGGTGTTGATACAAGGAGTTAAAAGTCATATTCTTTGAAACAACTCCATTGTGTTGATTTCACAAGAAAGCTAGTGTTACTCCCGACAGATGGGTGAGAGGTGTCCCAGCATTTTCCAAAACAATGCGGCTGTAGCAAAATGTGTTCTAAATCACCACAGCTTTTATCTGGTACAAGGTCATTAATATCACAACTCTTTACACTAATTTCATAATATTCATTTTAGCTGACAGGAATATGCCTTTTTTGTGGATCATCATCCCTTGTTTGGAAATACTTCACACTTTGGGGAACTAATGTTAACAAAGGTGAAATTATATATAGAGTTGTTTATGTGCTGCAAAGCAAGACAATTTACTTATTCAACTACCTTACAACACCACAAACTGTAGCATATTTAATGCACGAAGGCCAAGAAAACAGTGCAATCATTGCTAAAGGGAATTGTCCAACATCAATTGAGAAGTCCATGTAGCACATCTGTGTAACAATCTAGCTCACAAAGGCACACTGAAATCACCAACTAATTGCTTTCTATTTGGCCAAAGATACACTATATTGCCAAAAGTATTCAAATGCTCATCAGCCTTCACACTCATATGAACTTGAGTGACATCTCATTCTTAATCCACAGGGGTTAATAGGATGTTTGCCCAACTATAACAACTTCAAGTCTTCTGGGCAAGGCTTTTCACAAGGTTTAGGAGCGCGTTCATGGGAATGTTTGACCATTCTTCCTGAAGCACATTTGTGAGGTCAGACACTGATATTGGATGGCTTGAAGTTTCTACTCTAATTCATTACACAGTTGGGTTGAGGTCAGGACTCTGTGCAGGCCAGTCAAGTTCTTCCACACCAAACTGTCTCATCCATGTCTTTATGGTCCTGCTTTGTGTACTGGTATGCAGTCATGTTGGAACAGGAACATCCCAAAACTGTTCCCACAAAGCTGGGAGCACGAAATTGTCCCAAATGTCTTGGTATGCTGATGCATTAAGAGTTCCTTTCAGTGGAACTAAGGGAATGAGCCCAACTCCTGAAAAACCACCCCACACCATTTGTCACTACAATCAATTGTGACAAATATTTGTGATCTCAACATTGATCAAAATAATTGTTGTGATCATTTTGGCCATATTTGTGCAGCCATAAGAGTCATTAAATTTGGGTCATATTGTAAAATATTAAGAGTTTCAGAAAGATAGTAAACTCTATCTAGTGGGGACTTACATAGATATTTAAAAAATGTTGAATTTAACTGTTGCAATAATAAATTTAACAAAAGCACTTTTGATGTGTTGTTATTTTTGTATATTACATTTTTCTTTAAAAAAGCAATTGAAGAGAGGCATGCAGCATATTTCTGTATCAAACAAGTAATTCTTTCAGTAATTCATCCGCGTCTTTTGTCCTGCCTCCGTCTCCTTACCCCCAGCAGGTCATGGCAGATGGTTGTCACTCCATGAGCCTGATTCTGCCTAAAGTTTCTTCCTGTTAAAAGGGAGTTTTTCCTTCCCACTGTTGCAAAGTGGTTTCTCATAGAGAGTTGTATGATTGTCTGAGTTTTCTCTGTATTATTGTAGAGTTTTTACCTTACAATAGAAAGTGCCCCTAACCGTATCTCAACTGTTGTTGTGATATAAATAAAATTGAATTGAACTTTACCGGCTTTAAGAAAAGACTCATTCCACATAAGTGCTATTTCAAGTAGTTAGTTTAATTTTAAATGTTTTAAGGGCATTTTAGTGAAACGTGATGGTAATTCTTTTTTTTGTATTTTTTGGCCCATCAACTTATTTTTATCCAATATTTTCATTATCCCAGAAATTAATGAGCTATCAAGCTATCAGGTGAATTTGATCATGACACACTTCTGTTAGCTATTTCTGACAACACAAATGGCAAAGTGTGTCTGTAGAAACAACAGACACACAGTGTCAACAGTGTTGCATGTCAACACTCCTGTCTGAATCATTACAATGGCAAGAAAAACTACAGGGGTTGGACAATGAAACTGAAACACCTGGTTTTAGACCACAGTAATTTATTAGTATGGTGTAGGGCCTCCTTTTGCGGCCAGTACAGTGTCAGTTCTTCTTGGGAATGACATATACAAGTCCTGCACAGTGGTCAGAGGGATTTTAAGCCATTCTTCTTGCAGGATAGTGGCCAGGTCACGACGTGATGCTGGTGGAGGAAAACGTTTCCTGACTCGCTCCTCCAAAACACCCCAAAGTGGCTCAATAATATTTAGATCTGGTGACTGTGCAGGCCATGGGAGATGTTGAACTTCACTTTCATGTTCATCAAACCAATCCTTGCTGTGTGTATTGGTGCATTGTCATCCTGATACACGGCACCGCCTTCAGGATACAATGTTTGAACCATTGGATGCACATGGTCCTCCAGAATGGTTCGGTAGTCCTTGGCAGTGATGCGCCCATCTAGCACAAGTGTTGGGCCAAGGGAATGCCATGATATGGCAGCCCAAACCATCACTGATCCACCCCCATGCTTCACTCTGGGCATGCAACAGTCTGGGTGGTACGCTTCTTTGGGGCTTAACCACACCGTAACTCTCCCGGATGTGGGGAAAACAGTAAAGGTGGACTCATCAGAGAACAATACATGTTTCACATTGTCCACAGCCCAAGATTTGCGCTCCTTGCACCATCGAAACCAACATTTGGCATTGGCATGAGTGACCAAAGGTTTGGCTATAGCAGCACAGCCGTGTATATTGATCCTGTGGAGCTCCTGACGGACAGTTTTGGTGGAAACAGGAGAGTTGAGGTACACATTTAATTCGTTTTTTTTTTTTTTTTTTTTAAGCCTGTCATGTCCGGCAGATCTTGCAAACAGAACAGTGATCTGAATGCATTATTATGCCAAGCATATTTACTATTCAAGATGAGCTTTATATGTTCTCTATAGGCTCCTCTTGTTAGTGTGTCTCCTTTATTTTATTGGTGTTATTTTTAACATATTGTGACACTGAGTTCAATTTAACATCTATGAAATCAGACCTGACAGGCTTAGGAAAGAAAAGGGGAGAAAGAAAGAGGGGAAAAGAGAAGAGAGAAAAAAAATAAAATAAATAAATAAATAAATGAAAAAAATAGCACCAGTGAGTAAATCAAATAACTCATCACTTTTTAAAACATGAAAGATGTTGATGATTAAGATTGTGTGGGCAATACAAAAAATAAATAAAGTTAAATTAAATTAAAAAAAGAAAAGAAAAGAAGCAGAAGCATGGTTACACAAACCAACCATTTTGTGTTGTGATTACAAGAGCGTTTTCTGTCATGAAATGTACTTACAAATGAGGGCAGAATGACATAGCTCCGCCCACCAGAAGCTAGAGGCGGGCACGAAAGCCCCAGGAAGCCCAGGCCACCAGCAGCCCACTACGACCTATGAACACCCGCTGCCACTCAAAGACAACCGCACCCCTACCCCAGCAGACGGGAGAGGGAGGCCTTAGATGGAGCCCCCTCCAGCCGAGGAGCAAGGGCCCCAGGGAACCCGAGGCGATGAGAAGCCAGCCCCCCATACAGGCCGACAGCAGGGCTCCAGAGCACCGGGCACCAGAGGACCACCCGACCCCCACAGAGTCCCCCACGCCAAAGAAGCCAACGCAGCCCTGTGCCACAACCCCCAGGGGAGCAGGTCAACTCCCACGTCAGAACATCCAGCCCCACCCTGCAACCCCAAGGCATCCACACCCCGGGGGTGGGGGTAGGGGGGAAGCGGCGACCAGCGAGGAGCAGCCAGGAGGCAAGACACAATGCCCAGACCCAGGTCCAGCCAAACAAGCATTGCACATTTAATTCTGCCATGATTTGGGCAGCCGTGGTTTTATGCTTTTTGGATACAATCCAGGTTAGCACCCAAACATCCCTTTCAGGCAACTTCCTCTTGCGTCCACAGTTAATCCTTTTTGGATGTGGTTCGTCCTTCTTGGTGGTATGCTGACATTACCCTGGATACCGTGGCTCTTGATACATCACAAAGACTTGCTGTCTTGGTCACAGATGCGCCGGCAAGACGTGCATCAACAATTGCAAAACTGTGCTCTTACCCTGCTAATTGAACCTTCACACTCTGCTCTTACTGGTGCAATGTGGAATTAATGAAGATTGGCCACCAGGCTGGTCCAATTTAGCCATGAAACCTCCCACACTAAAATGACAGGTGTTTCAGTTTCATTGTCCAACCCCTGTATGTCTTTCCTTTAGAATGACAAGTAAGCTGGGGAGGAAATGGCATCTCTCTCTAATTTAGAAGATCTTCATTTACCCTGTAAAATGAGTTTGTTGCTTTATAAAAAAAGCCCTCTGTAAAGCTAGGACATCTTACTATTCATCACTAATGGAAGAAAATAAGAACAACCCCAGGTTTCTTTTAAGCACTGTAGCCAGGCTGATAAAGAGCTCTGTTGAGCAGAGTATTCCTTTAAACTTAACTAGTAATAACTTTCTTCACAAATAAAATTGTAACTTTTAGAGAAAACATTATTCATAACCATCTCAAAGACATATCTTTATATACAGCTACTTTCAAGATTACTGGTTTTTATTTGGACTCTTTTTCTCTGATTGGTCTTTCTGAATTAACTTCAATAGTTACTTCGCCCAAGCCATCAACGTGTCTATTGAATGCTCAAAGAAGGCCTACCATTAACTAATACTTCGATCTGAAAAATGATCAATCTGTCTTTATTAATGGGCTATGTACTACAGGCCTTTAAGGTGGTAGTAATTAAACATTACTGAGTAGATTATAGACCAATCTCCAACCTTCCTTTTATCTATAAAAAAAAAAAAAAAAGCTTGAAAGAGTAGTTGTAAAACAGCTAACTGATCATCTGCGGAGGAATTATTTCTTTGAAGAGTTTCAGTCAGGTTTCAGAATTCATCACCATACAGAAACAGCATTAGTGAAGGTTACAAATTATCTTCTTATAGCCTCTGACAGTGAACTCATCTCTGTGCTTGTCCTGCTAGATCTCAGTGCAGCATTCGATACTGGTGACCATGCTATTTTATTACAGAGATTAGAGCATGCAATAGGTATTAAAGGTAGTGCCGTTCAGTGGTTTGAATCTATCTAATGGACTCCAATTTGTTCATGTAAATGGGTATTCTTCTTCACACACTAGTGTTGATTATGGAGTTCCACAGGGTTCTTTGCTATGATCAGTTCTATTTACATAACACGTGCTTCCCTTGTGTAGTATTATTAGAAGGCATAACATACATGCAGATGATACCCAGCTCTCTCTATCCATAAAGCCAGATAACTCAAACCAATTAGTTAAATTGCAGGCCTGGATGACCTCCAATTTCCTGCTTCTAAATTCAGATGAAAGTGAACTTATTGTACCCAGCCCCACAAATCTTAGAAACATGGTGTCTAACTATATTCTTACTCTGGATTTCATTACATTGACCTCCCAGTTAATGCCATCCTTCCGGATGGCAGTGGCGCAGTGGGTAGGTGCTCACCTCGCAACCGGAGGGTCGCAGGTTTGAGTCCCTGTCATTGTGTCCCTGGGCAAGTCACCTAACCCACATTGCCTAAGTGTGAATGTGGTTGTATGTTTGGGGGGTGGATGGTGGGGCCGTAGGTGCGAACTGGCAGCCACACTTCTGTCAGACTGCCCCAGGGAAGCTGTGGCTACATTAGTAGCTTACCACCACCAAGTATGATTGAGGTGTGAATGAATGGTGCACAGAATTGTAAAGCGCTATATAAGTCTAAGGCATTATTATTATTGGATGGCACATTAAACAAACAAAGGACTGCTTTCATGCATTTGCACAGTCTCTAAAATTAGAAACATCTCATTAGTTCATGCATTTATTACTTCTAGGCTGAACTATTGTAATTCATTATTATCAGGTTGTCCTAAATGCTCCCTGTGAAGACCAAAATGCTGCAGTGAGTGCACTAGAAGAAGAGATCATATTTCTTCCATATTGGCTTCTCTTCATTGGCTCCCTGTTAAATCCGGGATTGAATTAAAATATTTCTTTTTACTCCCCAAGGTTACTTGTGGTTTCTAGGTCATTTAAAAGTAGAATGGGAGCCAACGCCTTCAAAAAAATTTAAAATGGTTTCAGAAAGCTGAGGAATTGTGCTGTAATTCACTGTAATTGTTGCCAGAAGTCCACGAATGGGGCCTGTGGTAAATAAAGTGTTA
>JAMQGT020006607.1:0-10974 GCA_024447675.2 Pterophyllum scalare
GGCTGCTTTTGTTCCTTGGTATTCTACTAGCTCACCACTTGGTGTCTAACTGGGGCTGTTTGGTGCTGGCTGGTAGCGTACTGTGGGCTTCTTAGAGCATTTCAATGAAAGCAGCATAAAACTTTAACAATGAAAACTAAATCAACACAGTAAAGCAGGCTGTAAACAAAAACAATGGACTAAAAATAAAGCTATAAAGCCCTACTGAGGAACTGCAGAGCTCGGTGATAAGTCTTTGTTGTGCTGTCACTTCAAGCAACCCCTTAATAATTCCACAGATTCATTTGATTTATTGTAATCATGAAATAGAGACTAGAGCAGCTAAAATGGTGGTTACATTAGTGGATCTGGGTTGGGTATCACGTTGTTCAAGAAGCTATTAGATGCCAGAAGCCTGGCTGTGTTTACACACTGACTTCGAGACAGGGCTGCAGTTTAACGGAGAAAAAAAATGATTGTTTTGTGGACCAAAACAGGAAAAGACTACTGTTTGTTCACCACATACCAAGAGTTTCCGTCAATGGCAGAGCGTGAGAAAGAAGAAACTTTCTGTGAGAATCAAAAGTGTTCATGGAAATCACACAACCAACCGCATCATCACAGCATCTTTTAAGCCAAGACATCAATATCAATTCACACATTCAACAAATCAATCGCTCTATTCGATAACTGTCCGTACTAAAGTAGTAAGCAGTTTTCTCTCAGTTGCAGAATGAGCAGATGAAAGTTTTGTTTAACCACAGCGGAGCTATATGACTGTCTGGAAGAATGTCTGATCTGTGGCTTCGAACAAAGGAGGCTGAGGCCAGCAGCCAAACTGAGTGGGAGGCATCAAACGTTGTTTCCTTCTAACTACACGCAGAGGGCAACTTTGAAATACTAAACATATTCTCTCCCCCCCCGTCTTCCTCTATCCCCTCTGTCTATCCCAGTAGAAGTGCAGCTTCCTTGCTGCCAACCACAGAGGACACACAAAGCACAACTTTGAAAAAGATGAGTTGGTTCTTCCTTTCTCCCTGGAGACACGGGTAGAGAGGGCAAGCTTTGAATATATCACTCTGTTGTTTCCATTGCAGTGAGTGTACTCTATGTACTGCATGTGTCCAACCCCTCCCCCAACCTCTGCCAAACACACACAAGATCACATTCACATCAGTGCCACATCCGCGGGCGAACAAGGTTAGCAAACGGCTGCTAAGAACAGCAGCCAAACATGAAGCAATGCAAAGAAATCATTACAAAAATAACACTAGTCCTTTTACCGCGTGAATCTTTTAGCTTCTAAAAGAAGGCACGATACAACAGGACCATGATCATTAGTGCACATTAAAAACTGAATTCCAAGAGCAAGCCAATGTGTTCTTTTACTCGCGAAGTAAGAAACCCAAACAATGAAGTCAGTCTCCAACTCACAGAGCCAGCTCATTAAAACTTTGCCTTGTTTCAATTCAGAGACCGCTGGAGGTGATTTATCTACCCACTTTATCCTTCCAGTGTTCAACAGCACATGACTGAGTTTAGTGAGGTACTGAGTTCAGGTGTCACACACCTGGATGATTGCTGCTCATGGACGAGCCTCCATGGGACACAGATTTTGCACTCTTATCTGCTGCAGACACTGGACTGCCACTAGATGGAGAGAGACACACACAGACAGTATCCCAGACGGAGAGTTAAAGACAGTAAGTGAGCACAATTGTGATCAACATTATACATATAGATGTGTCCTAATCTTGAGCACATCCTTCACGCTGCCACTGCAACGACCCAAAACTAATCATCCAGGCTAAATTAATCTGATCTGCCTGTTCTCCGATGGTGGATGCCGACATACTGACTTAAAAGTGTGACAGAAACACTAACAATAAATCAGGCTGACTCTAAGTGAAAGAGTAACAATAATATAGTAGAGTCACATTTTCTGATAAGGTATTAGAGGAAAAACAGCTTGCTTGGGTCAACAGAGGTTAAAAAAAAGGTATGAAAATTCACATCCTCCAGAAGATAAATGCTATTTGTGCTTCTCTTGCTCCCAGTTTAAAGACAGGCAGGCACATTTTATCTTAGTGATCCTATGCTGCCCTCACATACTTGCTGCTTCAGGCGTCTATATGAGATGAATATAAAATATTCAATATCAAATCATAAATAGTATTTTAGATTTTATATAAAACAGGACTTGCTAACCAGCAGAATAATGTGATCATAGCAGAACAGCTGGTAGGAAAATTCATGAGGTTTATTTTGATAGTGATGCATCACTGCTCAACAATGCTTTTCATTTGACACTAATTATTCTCAAACTGACGGGCTGTATTGTAATTCTGGGAACTGCATTAAACACATGTGTCTATGGTGACTACTTCAAGAGTTCAGTTAATTTTTCAGCCACACTGTAAGCAAATGAAATGAGTAGCTAGCAAGAAACCAAACTATGCAAAGTTTAGATTATGGCTAATGCTGATGCAATGCAGATGACTACTTGCACAACAAAGAAGCAGTAACTTTATTCCATGTCCAACGGCTCTCCTCCTATTTGGTTGCTTAGATGCTTAGATACACGCCCTTATGTTTACTTGTCTGGAACTTAAGATGTAGTGCACAGTGGGTTTTTGTCTTGAGAACAAGAACTTAAAACAATAGTGAAAATGATCAGTGGGTTTAACACCTTTTGAGTTTGTGGAACTCCACGGTTATGTACAAGAAAAAAAAAGAGCCACCCTTCCTAAAGATGGATTTCTGTCTTTTATGACTGTTGGACAAGAAATCTGAGAGTCTGTACCAATGCCACTCAAAATATACAACTTTCAGTACAAAATTTGATATAAATCAAATGCTGCACACATACCAAACCCCCTGTGTTAGCACAGACTGAATTGTAACAACACCCTACTAACATTTTGAATCAAACATTGCTCAATGTAGCCTACACAAGAAAGTGTTACCCTGTTTTATTATTGTGGAGGGTGCACTGCAAGACGTCAGCTATCTTGCTTTAGCACCTGCATGTTTGGTACTGACTCGGTAACCAAGTATTGGTTCTTGAACTCCCCCCCCCGCAGTGCTCTACCTTGAGGTCGGCCTCTCTTGTGTCCCATCATCAGTTCCCTACAGTAATACTTTGAGGTGGTGCGTTCTGGGACCTGGAAGATGAAACAAGCAAAAGAAGCAGATTTAATAAAAACACATGGATACAGAGATCCTGATTGCTTATTCACTTAAAAAAAAAGAAAAAAGAATATATATATATATATATATATATATATATATATATATATATATATATATGTCTGTCTTGCCAAGCTGGCTTACAGTTAATTCTAAAAAAGATTTCTGTGGTTAGCAAACCTTTACATTTATAATGCCTGAAAGGCTGCAGAGCAGAGTGCAATAAAATCTTTAATAAACCACAGGGAGACGTTTATTACTGAGAAACTAATGAGACCGTTTGGCTTTGCTATTTCATAACATTTCAGTCTTGCCCCTCTTAACACATCAAAGCCATGTCCAAATCATAGACTGTGGAAATAATGTCTGAATCAGGAGAATTTCTCAATCTTTTTGGGTCTTTTTAAAAATGTTGCAACCATTTTTTTTTAAATACAGTTTTCGGCCAAGCATTTGGTAACCTTTTAACCTCTCATTCTCTTGGGTCAAGTGACAAAGTCACAGAGAGGAAGACACACCCAGGAATGCAGGAAGAAAGCTGTGGAAATACCTATCATCCTTCTCACAAGTTGCCCACATCCTGCATCTGCAGCACACACAAGAACACACACACCACCACCACCACCCTCAGTGTCTGTCGCTTCCTGTGCTAGACATGTTAAAGTTGTTTTGTTTTTTTAAAGACTATTTCAAAGCCTTCAGTATAGATTGGTAAAAATGCCCTCAAAGTTTAAACATATTACTCTTCAGATGGTAAGTTATTTGAATTCAGGCAGTTGGAAAAGTCATTAATGCCTGACTTACACTGTAGTGTTGTTGGTGCCTTTAACATAACATTTTCACAGCCACTCTTTTGTTTAAAACTGCTCAAGTCAACACACTGCAAGAGAGTGTATTGACTTATTAACTGCTCTTTCTATAAGCACCATATGGCCTCCTGTTAGATCAACAACATAACACAGCAAACACACAGCTTTACTGCCGTAGCCGCCTCCTGTCTCTGTAGTAGTTATAAGTTGTTTCATCAACCCCATATGGCGCTCTGTTAGTAAATACACCTACTAGCATATTCTCTGTAAATTACTTAGCAGGGGAGTAGAGATATTAGCAGGTGATGCGAGGTAAATCTGACAAAGATGTTTTAAGTTAGGGGCATTTCACAACAGACCCCAAGGTAAAACACAGGCCCTTCTTCCTCCTATCTGATGCAAGCACAAAAGACTCTCACGCCACAAACACCAGCAGCATACCAACCTCGTGCTTAGCGCACCGGAATACAAGATGACAAACACGCACACTGTGCTGTGCTCATGTGACTCAGGATACAACAAAAACTTCCTCTCTTGGTGGCAGCCAGAAAAAACAAGCATGCGTCACTTGAATTTATGTCTCGTTTATGTCCATCAGCAAATCTGCCGGCACTGTGACCTGTTAAGGAGCTAGAAAATTAAAAAAAACAGATGATACTCACTTTAGGTGGAGTCTCCACAGAGTCCCAGAAGACACTGTCAGTTGGGGACACGGGGGAAAATGGGGACAAAGGGGAGATGGCCATGTCTGACATAGAGCTGCTGTGAGGCGCGTCCCGACTCAAGCGAAGATTTTCATTCTGGGAGAAAAAAAATGGAACACTTTATGGAACAGAAACTTGTGGGAAAAATGAGCATTTATGTGGCAAAAAAAAGAAGAAGAAGAAAAAAAAGATCATTTTAGGCTTCAGTCACACTAGAGTAAAAGTAGGATGGCAACCTCTGTGTGACCTAGAAACACCAGAGATCAAGAATTTTTGAGAAATTTTTTGCTGTCTGGGACCAACTGGAAGTAGCTGTGGCAACCATCCGGTTGCCCAGAGGTTGAGGGTGCTGCACCCTCAACCTCTGATTGACCACAAGTCACTCGGTAGGAGGCAACCTATTGGTCTGAATTGGACTGGCTGCAATCGCTGTCAAACAGACTGGCAAAGGTTTGCAATTAATCACCATCTAATTTATAAATGCAGACAGACTGCCAACACATTGGCAGAGCAACTCGTCTGCTCCGTCAAATAATGAAACACACAAACCTGAGTTACCAAAGGTTTGCGGCAGGCAATTCGCTGTACATTGCCTAAATTTAACAGTGAAAAGCATGTTCTATTTTGCGCCCAATACAAGTGTTCACTTATATGGACTTAGAGGGAGACGTGCTCAGAAAGAGTGCCTAACTGGCACAGCTGGACGGTTCAAAGCTGTGAGCGCAGTGCCAGAACTTTGTCTCTGTACTGTTGCTCTTTCCTCAGTCCTCACTCAGAGCCCCACACATTCCTGCTCTGCAATAGCACCGGGATTCCACAGAAACTGAACTGAACTTACCTAAGCATCAGAGGGAGGGCGGAGGATCCCAATGTAAGATGCACTAAAGGATACATCTCGTTTTCCTTTTCACAGTGTTTTTACTAGATGTTTCTACACAGAAATTGGCACACAATGAAAACAGCGCTCTGTTTCTCAGCAGTGCGCACACTTTGTTAGCACCCTCAGTAGGTGCCATTACACATCTGTCAAAACTACAGCTATTAATGGGACTGTGATAGATGTCTGAATGTTACAACGTCAGAGCTTTCCTCTTTGGACATAACTCAACAGCACAAACAGTTTAAGATGTGCCATTTAACTTCAGTTTAACTTCAATATTTAATATGTCAAAACGAAACAGCACAAAATGCTGTCAGTTTGGAGAAATAATTAATATTACACTACAGTTGATTCCTAAAAAAAAATTCAGCTTTGATAATTTTATTCTGCTTTCCTGCAGAGTGTCATGTGCAGCACATCACCCTCTTTTTATCCACATCTGTAAATCTCCACGCAAAGAAGGAGGCGTCTTTTTACATGAACTGAAATGAACAGCAGTCTTTTGGAGTTAAAGAGTTAATAAATACATGAAACGTTTTGGCTCTGTAATGTGTTTTACAGCACCATCAGCTGCAAGTTCTGTGAATGACGGTCAGGTTGAGGTTGATCTTATCGGTCAGGAGTGTGGTTGCTCCTCTTTATCAGCCCATCACAGCTGCACCATCAGCTGTAAAGCCAACAAACCATGCACGTAGCATTTCTTCTGCTTTTTAACTGCAGGATGTGAGACAGCAGCCCCGTTACATAGGTCCAATTCAGTTTTACACACTGCAGAAAAACACAGATGCACGCATTTACGCACATGGCACAGTAACAGTATCTTCATTAAGCTGTTACACATGGATTTTAGGTTTATATGGAGGAATAGTTTGTAGCAAAGCAACTCTCTGGATAAATCCTGCGCTCCACCTGAGTTTCAGTTCTCTGGACCACACACACACCGTTCCCAGCAAGTTCAAACCGAAGATTTTACCCTTATAACACAAACATATTGACTGCTCTTCAGCCTCCTCTCTTCTATCTGAACTGGCAGTGTTTTCAAAGAGAAACACATGCGTAAAACCTGAGAGAGTCGCACATGATGTGTGGATTCTGCATGGTCCACTGGTGTGACTCTGGTACAGCAATACACGTCTAATGTAGACGGCAACAGATTTGCAACAGACAGCAATAGCTTTGAGATTTATCAAAGTTAATTGCAGATTGCATGTACTTGCCAACATGATTCTGTCCAACTGAAAACTGATAGACTACATCTAATCACCATTTTATCCCCATTTTATTGCTGTCTTGAAGCACCAAAGTCAGTTTGAAGACAGCAACTGACTGCGGGTGGTCGCAGAGCTGGTCACCAACTTGAAGCAAAGGGAAGGAGATTGCAAGTTGACTGAACATGGTTGCATTAATTTAGGTCACGCAGCAGTCTCTGATCACCGTTTTCCCTAGTGTGACTGTAGCCTTACCCAAAATGCTAGCATTGCAAAATAGTGTGTATGTGTACGAGTTATGCAACATATCTGTTGTATACCTGGTTAAACTGAGCTCTCTGCATGGCTGGGGTACAAGGACTAGAGCTGCTTCCAGAGCCCAGCCTCGAGTGCATCTGGCTGGGAAGGCCAGCAGCTAAAAGTAACCTGGCTAAGTTTGATTCCTGGAAGTCCATCTAAAATATAAAACATACTGATTAGGACTGACTCATGTTCGTTTGTGTCTGTTTCTAATTATATGAAGATGGGGGTGATCCTCTGGTTAGGCAGTTAATCTAAATGGAGGTTAGAATGAAGGTTGTAATATGTTTTGAATTTCTGATTGAGGTGTATGACATTTTGGAAGATGCCATTTCTGATACTGTGAAAATATATTCTAACAGACGACCATGGCATGATTATTCAATGGGCAAACCAGGCAAATACCCAGGGGCCCATGCACAATTATGCCCGGGGGTGTGCTGTTTGGGCACGGTCCACGATGACAGCTGACTAAAGGAACAAAAACACTGGTCTGCACCACAAACCATGTCAAAGAAAGGACAAATGAAACAGATTCTATGTCAACCTGCAAGCAAACTTTTTGCATTTATGGTTATAAATGGTTAACAAAAACTTCTTTAACTCTCTTCAGAGTTTATTATCTTAATAGTGTATAATGAACTTGTCTATGTAATCTTTAAACATGCAGCTGAACATACTGAAACATGCAGTATAAATAAATATAAAAGGGTACCTATTATGCTCATTTCCAGCACCACATGTAACTCTGTGTGATTCATGGTTATACTAATGCCATGGTTCAACTTCTACAGCTCTCCCTTTAAGCCAGCCCTATTTCTGATTGGCTGCCCCTCACAAATAGAAGTCTTAAACAGAGGGTGGGGAAAGCCTTTCGTGCTCACAGTCAGAGCTGTGTTTGTGAGATGACCACATTAGGGATAGCCTCTTATATTATATCACACAGAGCCAAAGGCAGGAAAAAGAACTCTAAAGCTGAGCATTTAAAGTACTCTGAAGATTGAGGTTTTTGACGCTTGGACATACATTGACCTCATATTTTGAAACTTTGGCCATGTTTATATTAAACATCCACCATTGTAACAGCAGAGATATGACAAAGGAAAAGCATAGAACATTTTAAATACAAAGATCATAAAAAAGTATGTATGAAATTACAGAGAGTTAAGTGGAGCAGTGGTAACGCATCAACCTCGCTATTTCAGTGCGTAAAGGATGACACTGTGGGAACACATGACTGTAGTACTGGTCCTTTGCAAACTGCTGTCCCATTGGAGTCCTAATCACTCGCAAACATATTGACATGCTTTGAAATGAAGTCTGTGGCTTGTTCTAAATGTTCTAAATAACCATATAAAGTATGTATAATTAATGAATTCAAAGAGAAACGTAATGGAAGCAAATAAAATTAGCTTTTCAGCCACCACGGTCATCTGACTGGCTGTCTGAACAAACTTCTGTGAATAACATCGGTGGTTTGTTATCTGCTCACGTTCCTTGTGTGATTTAGCTTTTGTGACAAGAATAGAGACCATAAACCACATGCTGTCAACGTGCACAGCCTGTCATCTGTTATCATGCGTTTACATGAAAAGAAACAAAACCAAAGCCGATAAGATCATCACAGTTTTGCAGAAGTTGAATGTTTGCACACAGGACAACAAATAAAAAGTTTGCACAAGTGAGCAAGAAGAGAAAACCTGAGAAAGTACAAAAAGACAAGACAATGTGGGGTGTAGAGGAGAAGGTACTAGAAGGCTGAAGAAGGCAGGGTTTACCGCTGAGGTCTGACTGACTGCAGAGCGGCTGGGAGAGGCAGCAGCAGCAGCAGCAGCGGCGGCAGTAGCAGCTGTGTTCCCACTATTAGCTGTTAGCTTCTGGAGAGCTGCCACAGGCATTTCTCTTTGCCTCTGCCTCTCTTTCTCCCTGTGTCTGTGGTCGTGTTGCAGGGACAGGAGCTGGGTTTGGTCTTTGGGCAGGGTGCGATGGGATCTCCGGCCCGCAGAGGGCAGCTGATGCTGGGACTTGACTTGTGGCTGTAGCCGAGACTGCGAATGCTGGGCCTTAGGCTGAAGCAGTTGGTTTGGAGCCACTGCTCTCTATGCAGCAAACAGGAAAAGCACAAATGCAAACTGACCGAGCCTGGAAGGGTCCTTATTAAATGGCATGCATCCCTACTGTTTGCAATACTTCATAGAATATTAAAATATAACTCAATTACATAAACAAAATTGAAAAAAATCTAACAATTTCTCACCATCTTTGTTCAGTTTAAGCAACTGTTGAAATGTGTTTCACATTACTGAGATTAAGAGATTATTTTACTGCCAAAAAAAGATCTTTTAATCTCTGATTTGGCAGCGTAGTATATGAACAGATGCAAATTAACATAAGAAGCTGATTTAACCCAACCCAACTACCAGTTATACCTGGGCTAATCAACATTGTCTTCACTTAAATGTACGTATAGTTTTTGTTGAATAATCCTTTTCTGATGTAATGCACTTTATTTGGATCATGTCATCTTTCTGAAGGGCCAAATGAATTAATATGCACAAGTCAAACTTCAGCTGAGAAATAAAACTCTTCAGATTTAAATCACAGCTTGTGGTAAACAACTAAGAGATTTCTCCTGTTCCCTTATTTCATTAATAAATGTCCTTGACATAAGTACTGTTTTACTGGTTTACAAAAGTGAGCTGAAAGCTGTATGACTGCCACTTTTTATTTGAACTAACCAATGGTCCAGTGGTCTGGTTCAGCATTCAGCTGTACTAAAAGAAACTGAAGACTTGGCTGTTGAGTGCCGCTGCTAAGAAACTTTAATTCAAAGCCTGATTTTTACAATCCAGTGTTAGCATCCCATTTCATATTGCACAATTTGGATACACCCAGCTAACCAACTATATGGTTTGGTCCACTCTGATTCATGTATAACTGACTCAACAACCTTCTGTATCAAATACAGTATATTTATTTTGTGGTAACATGCACAAAACAACAAGAAATGTCATCCATAAAAAGGACACTTCCAGGCTCAACCCACACATATGGCACAGAAACCTGGTATAGCAAAGACTGGACTGTTGAGCTAGTTTTGACAAATACAAAAGATAAGCTGGCTTAATGCACTTATTTAGTGCAAGACATGAATCAACATGAAACCTTTAATTACACAGCAAACAACAGTGATGGAAAGGAAGCTGTAAATGGATCTGATTTCTCCAGAGGAAATGCAATGAAAGCCAAATAAAGAGTCGACGTTGTCGTCAGCACATCAGCTCTGATTTCATTCTGTACAGTGTGCTTATTGGATTATTTACTTGGTTATTTTTTATTAAACATTAGCAAGAGGAATTTTATATTGGCTGGAACACTAACTAAAAATGCATTTTTTCACAAAAAGATATGATGAATTTATGTCTCCTGGCCATATTTAAAGCTTAAGTCGATCAGCCTGCAGCAGACTGTCAGATCGGTCAAAGTTACACAGTCTGCCTTTGGCTCTGATTTACACTGAGGTGAGCCACATTAAACAAAGAAAACATATTAAAGCATGAAATATTATAGAGGTTTATTACTGTGTGAAGACTGCTGGTTTAAAAAAGAGTGCTTCAATATTTATGCTACATAACAACTGTACTGCTGGAATGAAGAGAAAGGACCCAGTGTCCTCTCATTCTGCGCATCTAAGACAATAACACAGCTTCGAAATACTAACTGGCTGAGGTGTTTGTCAGTGGTGCTGGAAACCACCTTTGCTTTAATGCAGTTTTCTTGAGAATGAGGAAACAAAATGGAAGAGCACAGTCAGAAAACACTGCATACTTTCCTAATCTTGTTTAACTAAACTGCACTTTGCCCAAGGTAACACAGCAGGTTCCTTGAAAACAAGGCCTCAAGCA
>JAMQGT020006608.1:0-32911 GCA_024447675.2 Pterophyllum scalare
ATGACTGAAAGAACAGATGTAACAGTAGTTGTTGTACATGTACAAACCATAAATATGGAGTCCAGCTGTGTTTGATGCTGCTGGGCAGACTGACCACTGGGAACCTCTGAGCTCTCCTGATCCACTCTGTGAAGGAATCATGAAGAATTAGCTCTCATCCACACAGGGACCAACACAAGCTCAAAGTCCATGAAGTGATGTTTGGATGAAGAGTGAAGCAGATGACTCCCTGTAGCAGCAAAGCTTTACTAGCCCTCAGTGATCCCACTGAGAATCTACAGCTCAGTCTGCAGCTGTTCACAGCTTTCAGCTCACTGTGGTTTAGTCCTAACAGCTCTCACCAACTCCTTCACAAAGATCTAGTTTCAGCTGAAGCGCCCTGGAGTAAGACAGTCTCTCTCTCTGTGCTTTCACTGCTGAGCTCCCAGTTCTCAACAACTTCCTCTGAGTCACTAAAACACTATAGATCCAATGCACTGTGTCAAATGATTTGCTTTGGAAGTAGCACTGATCAATTCTAGCTCTGCTTCCTTTCAACAAATGCCTGCTACTCTTTGGAAATGTCTTTAGGAGACTCAGCATTTCCTTCCATAAATCTGTTTAGTAGCTGAAAAATAATCAGTCTGATCTTTTCTATCTCTGCGTATTAGAGGAACTAATACATGCTTCTACATTTAGAAGGCCTGACTGCAGTATTCTGCTCTCTGTTCTACCTACAAATGTTAGAAATAGAAACTAGACCTGATTCAGAACTGCATCCAGAATGCTTACGAGGACCAGAAGGAGAGAAATGCTTCCACCTATTTGAAGTCCCTACACTGACTGCCTGACAGTTCCTGATCTTAGAATCACTGTTTTTACTGTTTGAAACCTTCATGCTCACATGGAAGCAACGGATGAACCATTACAGCCCCTCAGACATGTGAGGATACAACAATGATCCATAAACCTTCATGAAGACAAACGTGTCACCAGGACATCAAATACAGACTCACAAAGGTGTCTCCTGTGTTTGAAGCACAGCTCAGAGGAGCCCCCTGCTGGAGCAGCTGCAGTCCTACAGACACTCAGCCTCTTCACTACACAAACACCTCCTACAACATCCATTCTTTACACTCTGACTGCTGTGTTTGTGGAACAAACTCCAACACACACCGCTTCACATATGAACACAGAAATGTGTGTGAAAAAGAGCTGAGCTGACATTAAACATGATGGAGGATTTATTCAGAAACACTGAGTCAGGAACAACATTTAGACACACATTACCTCTCTGCAGGAGGAGGACCACCTGCTTTAAAGTTAGCACCAATGCCCTTTGACTGGTCGCTCTTTAAGGACACACAGCTGGGTCCAGGTTCAGGTCCAGGTTCAGGTTCAGGTTCAGGTTCAGGTTCAGGTTGGTTCCTGTGAATAATGATGCAGCAGTGATGTGAGTGCTGAGCTGTGACATGGAGAAGAGTCATGGACAGTTAGAGATGGTCCTCTCACCTCTGACCTTTGGCCTGGCTCTCATGTTCCCCACACAGAGTGGTTTCAGAGGGAGGGACTCCCTCCTCTCTGTCCTCACACTGATCCATGCTGCTGAATTCACACCAGCTCACACACACTTTCTACCTTCACCTGCAGAGGAAACACACATCAGCCCAGCACACACACACTGATTCACTCTGACTCTGTGACGTGTACTTAAAGTACTGAAAGTAGATCCTGTTACACTCAGTAACATGTAAGCTGTACTTTGAATCTGTACAGGCTGAAGTAACTGTAGCTGTGAAAAAGTGTGGAGCAGAAAAAAGAGAAACAACCTGCAAATATTCAAATATAGTAGCAGAACTTTAAGAGGACAAAGAAGGAAAGTACTGCAGTAAATGTACTTGGATACTTTAACTGTGGATTTGTGTTGGTGTTAAATCTGTGCTGGATGTAAAAATCCATGTGAAACTCAGTCATCACTGAGGTGGATTTAATGGCAGAGCCAATAAAGACAAACTGGATGGTCAAAGGAAAGCATCAGATTATCTGTGGCTGTGACATTCAGCCTCTAACAGCTGATCAATAATAATGTGTCAGCGCTGCAGCAAAGGGAAAGAATGGCAGAGAGAGAAGAGGACAGATGGAGGAGAGCACAGAGAGGTGGAGGAGGAGGAGCTGATGAAGATGAAGCTGAGGAGAGGCAGATGAGTTTATGATGTGTTCACAAAGTCATTCAGCATTTGAGCACATGCTCACTTCCAGCTGACCTGTGTGTGTAAACTCATCTCAGTGGTTACACACAGTTAGAAAGCAGCAGCTCAAACTGATGGATTGTGGGCTTTTCAGGAGCCACTGCTGACAAAGCAGCAAAGAAACATCATCAATATTTCATCTTTAAAAGGACATTTCTCTCTCTCTGTCTGTCTGTCTGTGTTATCGTTCCTCCCAGCAGCTGTAAGACTGTATAACCACCACTGCTCCCAACAAAATTACAATTAATAGTACGCACATATTGTATTTTAATATACAGGGGTTGGACAATGAAACTGAAACACCTGGTTTTAGACCACAATAATTTATTAGTATGGTGTAGGGCCTCCTTTTGCGGCCAATACAGCATCAGTTTTGGGAATGACATATACAAGTCCTGCACAGTGGTCAGAGGGATTTTAAGCCATTCTTCTTGCAGGATAGTGGCCAGGTCACGACGTGATGCTGGTGGAGGAAAACGTTTCCTGACTCGCTCCTCCAAAACACCCCAAAGTGGCTCAATAATATTTAGATCTGGTGACTGTGCAGGCCATGGGAGATGTTGAACTTCACTTTCATGTTCATCAAACCAATCTTTCACCAGTCTTGCTGTGTGTATTGGTGCATTGTCATCCTGATACACGGCACCGCCTTCAGGATACAATGTTTGAACCATTGGATGCACATGGTCCTCCAGAATGGTTCGGTAGTCCTTGGCAGTGACGCACCCATCTAGCACAAGTATTGGGCCAAGGGAATGCCATGATATGGCAGCCCAAACCATCACTGATCCACCCCCATGCTTCACTCTGGGCATGCAACAGTCTGGGTGGTACGCTTCTTTGGGGCTTCTCCACACCATAACTCTCCCAGTTTTGGTGGAAACAGGAGAGTTGAGGTGCACATTTAATTCTGCCGTGATTTGATGTTTTTTGGATACAATCCGGGTTAGCACCCGAACATCCCTTTCAGACAGCTTCCTCTTGCATCCACAGTTAATCCTGTTGGATGTGGTTGGTCCTTCTTGGTGGTATGCTGACATTACCCTGGATACCGTGGCTCTTGATACATCACAAAGACTTGCTGTCTTGGTCACAGATGCGCCAGCAAGACGTGCACCAACAATTTGTCCTCTTTTGAACTCTGGTATGTCACCCATAATGTTGTGTGCATTGCAATATTTTGAGCAAAACTGTGCTCTTACCCTGCTAATTTAACCTTCACACTCTGCTCTTACTGGTGCAATGTGCAATTAATGAAGATTGTCCACCAGGCTGGTCCAATTTAGCCATGAAACCTCCCACACTAAAATGACAGGTGTTTCAGTTTCATTGTCCAACCCCTGTATGTTGTATTGTTGTCTGTCCTTTTCAAGGTTCAACACACAGGCACATCATGTACATTTTGAAGTGAACCCATAAGTGGGTTACATTCCTGTACAGTATATATATTATTATTACTATTATTATTATTATTAATCTTGTTTTTTTCATATGTTTTTGAACAATGTAAATTTTTATATCTGTGGCTGCTGTTACACCTGGATGTCCCCTCTGCAGGGCAGTAAAAGCTGTTTGTTCTTCTTCAACACTCTGCTGTCACTTTCTTTTGAGTTTGACTGCTGACGTTTGTCATCAGTTAAAGAATAAAAGCTGGTTACAGGATCAGTTAGAGCTTTCAGCCATCTGTTATATTCACTCATGTAATTAGTTTCTAATTTATCTAGTAAAATGCTGGTAATGATCAATGAAAAATAATCAATTTGGACACAAATATCTAACTTTTACTTAACCTGTGATCTGTCAGTATTAGCTGTCTGTGTATTTTAAGACTTTTAACATTTAAAATTATAAAATGTATCATATTTGATGAAGGAATAACTGTCAGATGAGTGAATATTGCTGCACATATGACACTGAACTGGAAATGAAAAATGTAACTGTAGATATGTTCTCCATGAGTTCTAGGTAATATTTAACAGACTGTCATGAACTATGACCCTCCATAAAACAATCTACCACCTGAACCAGTGTCTCAGATCAGGATTCCAGTTTTATGGTTTGATTATGAGCCTGCTCAGAGTCTTCATAAAAACTGTTTTAATAAATATGAAATCACAGTCAGACTTCCTCTGTTAGAGGATCAAACTGTACCTGATGTGATGTGAAATGCAAAGTGAGAAACATCATGTTGGCACTGACCTCCAGTCCTCTGACTAAGACACCATCTTATCATTGTGTTATTGTGTGTGATGTGAGGAGAGAAGATCTCTGCCTGCAGATGTTTGGTTTGGAGTTGTTCACCGATACAAGACATCAACAATCAAATGAGTCTTCATCTGTCCTCTGCATCAACACAATGACAAAGATTCTCATGAATCAGAGTTCCACTTACTTCTTCACTGTTTGAGTCTCCACTGTCTGAAGCAGCACTGCTTAGAAAAGAGAAAATCCTCTGATTCTTGTCTGTGATCAGTCCTCTGTGTCTGCAGGCTGCTCTCACAATAAACACTTTAAACCATAAGAGAGTCTTAAGGTGGAGCTCACGGGTCAAAGATCAGCTGCTGCACCTTAATATGAGTTTATGCTCATCAATAAATACAACAACTCCAACAACTTCCTGTTCTGACTCTGATGGCCCAAAGCAAATGGAAGAACAAACAAGTCTCCTCATCTTTAACACACCCGGACTGTTTGCTTTATTTCAATATGAACATTTGCACTGCAAAGATTCAAATACTAAGCAATCTGTTTCTCTGTTTACAGTCTACTGGATTCAGATGGAGCAGGCACCAGCAGCTACGTCAGTAAGCTGCAGGGGATCGTGTTAGATAGTTATAAGTAATACATATATCTGATTATCTGAAAAAGTTCAGCTGGAGTTTGAGTCACACTGAACGTGGCAGGTCCCCCTGGTGCTGCAGACACCTGAAGATGTTCGGACACTTGCAGACAGCACAGCTATGTTTCAGTCTAGGTGCAGAAGAGAACAGGTGCAGTTCAGGTTCCCTGTGAAACGCAATGAAAGAGTCGCCCAGCCTGAAGGAAAAGTGACCAAAACCACAGCTCTTTCCTAACCTGTCCTGAGTGAGTTCTTCTCTAATCCTGCTCTTTGCTAATGTCTTTGTCACTAATGGTAGCATGAGATGTACAAGCAGTCCCTTCAGGTTGCACAGGTAGTCCAGCTCTACCAGGATGGCACGCCCATGGGTGTAGCTGAGGAAGGTTACCTGCATCTCTGATCAGTGTTGGGGAGATACCAGGAGATAGGCTGCAACATGAGCAGAGCAGGACAGGCTCTAGAGGAGCATCGACGGAGCCACCAGAACAATATCTGCTTCTTTGTGTAACGAGGAAAGAGCACGCAGAGAGCATGTTGGTGGGTTGAGTCTTCATGTAATTCCTTAACAAGGAGTGTGTATAGCCAATGAGGTTACGTTAAGTTGTAACTCTTAAGTTGTTACATTTTTAATAATTATTTCATAGTGTAGCAGCTTTTTGCATTTCCATATTCATCTGTGATCTGTCATGAAGTGTGGAACAAGAGAACATAAACACAGTATTCCAGCAGGTTAAACTGAGTACTACCCTTTAACTAGGATGTATGCAGAAGTTGCCATGGTTCCCTGGGTTTGGGATCCAGGGTTTTGGGTACTTGGTGGGTTCAATGGTTCCCTTTGATTTTCAGAATCTCTTGTGGTTATGTTTGGCTCTCTTGCAATATTAGTTAGTTTGCAATTTTTTTCTTTTGATTTATTATATCCTCTTATATTCCAGTTCGTCCTCTTGGTTACGTAATATTTAGGTATCTGTGTGTCCCCTTTCTGTTTCCACATGGGTCCCCGTGTTAGTCTGGTCTCTGTCTTGTCTCCATGTTGATATGCAGCTGTGTCAGTCTGTATGTCTTAGTCGAGGTCTCAGTACGAGTTCTATTTCCTGTTTTATTTTGAAAGACTGTTCCCGTGTATTTGGCATTCGGTTTCACTTTGTCAGAGCATCAGTTCATCTCAGAGGTGGGAATCTGTACTTTTCTTGAGTATTTATTTTTCTGACTACTTTTTACTTTTACTCCCTACATTTTTACACAAGTATCTGTACTTTCTACTTCTTACATTTTCAAACAGACTCGTTACTTTTTAACACATCAGAGACAAGTTTGTATTCAAGCATCAAACATCTGAGCCTAAAGAGAGCAACAATAACACAAAGAGACAATCGCACTGGCGTATCCTCCATCCCCGGACTTATCACATACAAAGAAGCGCTACTGAAGAGGAGCGAGCATTAAGGGAGTAACGTGTGGCGGGTAAATGCAACGTTTCTAAATGCTCAACAAATATCAGCAAACACACAAAGTGTTTGCAGTTTGTCACACAGTGTGTCTGCTAGCTAAAAGAAGAGCTGCTGTGTTTCCAGGGAGAGCAAAGAGAGAGAAGTTCACTCAGAGATGGAGAAAGAAAATAAAAACAGCCTTTACCGTCACACAGAGGGGAAATTCAGCTGTACCAGCAGCAAAGGTTCGCACAAAATGATAATAATATACAAGATTATAAGAGAAAATACTGTGCAATTAGAAACAAAGATGTAAGAAAGAGGACAGGAGAGGAAGGAGAGAGGTTAGATTTAAAGGTAAGGAAACAAACTGAGGTATGCTGACTTTGTGCTGTTCAGATTGTATGAAAATAGTGCAGTTTAGTATTTTCAGCTTGTTGTACTGTACTTACAGTAAAGCTCTGTGTTGGTGCTCAGAGGCTGTGTTCATGCCCACAGTTACAGGTTACATCAGTGTTTGAATCAAAGCTGCTGATGCTGAGATTCATTCACTGAATCCAACATTTCTACAGCCTGATACTTTTACTCTCTGACTCTGAGTACATTTCAGAGCCCGTACCTTTTTACTTTGACTTAAAGAAGTTCAACCAGTTCTTCCACTTTTACCAAAGTATTTTTAACACAAGCACTTGTACTTTTACTTAAGTACAGGACCCAAATGCAGGACACGAGGAACTGGAGCTAAACTCTAAACTAATTTATTTGCTGCAGACTCACAAGAAGATCACAATCAAAAACCCAACAAAATCTCAACCAAGGCTGTGAAACACAAAACAAGGCTGGGAGAACTGAAGGGATCCTCTAACCTGGGAAACACCGACGATGACCCAACAATGAACAGAAGAAAACTGAGGGCGTAAACACACACGAGGTCATTAGAGCAGGTGGAAACAACAGCTGAAATTAAAGTAATGACAGGGGAAGCAATACAAGGAACACAAGACTGTCAAAATAAAACAGGAAGTGACCAACCATGATACACACACAGACTTGACACAGAGGGAATCTAAATACCACACAAGAAAACCAAGACAGGGGGACAAAACACAGGAACACAGGGAAGACCAGAAAAAAGAGACTAACAACAACAACAACTAACAACAGGACACCTGACAACAACAAACTGAGGATCGAAACTGAGAGGAAATCTAAGAGAACACAACTAGTAAAATACAGCAAACCAAACTTCACACAAACAACTCAAACACTGGGCCACCGGCCCAGGACCACGACAGCCTGGACTCCTGGCACCTGTGGCATTTGGTAATAAATAAAGTCACACAAAGTCTACAATGTTCACCAGATGATCAAAGTAAATTGATTTACATGGTTGTTTAAAGATTTTAATTTATTGCAAGAAATTATCAAGACATGAAGCAAATTTGATCTTTTGTTCAGGTTAAAATCTTTCAAAGTGGTCTGTAAAGACGACCTTCTGAGCCTAAATATATTTAAATGTGTAACTGTCAGGTTATTTTTTCTGAAAAACTGGAAAAAACTTCTGAAAACATTTTCACTCAAACTGAATGTGCACTGAATTCACTAAAGTGCGTCCCAGCAGGGACGTGGTGGCTACTTGCTCACACTGCTGTGAAATCTGTTCTTCAAAGGCTGCATGAAAATACTGCAAACATATATATGAACATTTTACTGATTTTCTATAAACAAAACAAATAAACAAACAAACAAAAACTTCTTTTAGTTCTGGTGTCTGACAGGAAACTGTTACAGACATGTGAGCTCCTCGTTTAACACACATTTTTGGATCCAGGAAATATCTTTAAACCTTGGAAAGTTTATTGCTCACAGCCCAGAGTAAGATATAACAATGATCCATAAACCTTCATGAAGACAAACGTGTCACCAGGATATCAAATACAGACTCACAAAAGGTGTCTCCTGTGTTTGAAGCACAGCTCAGAGGAGCCCCCTGCTGGAGCAGCTGGAGTCCTACAGACACTGACCACAGACCACCTGCTTTAAGGTTAGCACCAATAATCTCCTTTGAATTGAACATCCAAACCTCACAGAGCAGAAACAAACATAAAGTTCCTGAAGACAAACTGTTAGAGGAGGACACAAAGCAAACTTACAGTTTCTTCAAACAGAGCAGAAGAAGAAGAAGCTCCACTCCACACCTGGACACCAAACACTGACACACAGGTGAGCTGCTTCCTGGAAGGAGGCGGGACTCCACCTGAAGCAGCACAGGTGGGAGGGGCTCAGCAGGAGCAGCAGTCTGGCTCATTTAACATCCTTCAAGTTCCTGAACATCAGACTTTAATGTGAAAAGTGAAGCTAACTCTTTTCTCCTTTTCCCATTTTTTCTTTGACACTTTCTGATTTGCCTCTAGATTCCACTCTCCCAGAGGACACAGCTGAAAACCATCAGTGTTTCTACTGAGCTCATCAGGGCTGGTTCAACTGGTTTAATCAGTCTGTAGAGGGGGGGGGGCTGGTTGGTCATCTGCCGATCCTCCTGTGATTTAATGTCAGGATGAGTCACTGGATTTTAAAGTAAATCTTTGAGTATTTTTCAGTTTTTTATCAGTCGAGTGTGAAATTTGGATCACTTTGATTATAAAAACATGCTGATGATGACATCATCAGACGGTCAAAGTGAGAGCCTAAAAATGTGTGTTTGATGTTTGTGTTGTGACTGATGGTTTTTGACTCTCCTCCTTTGATCCTCCAGAGCTCAGCTGATCCTGCACACACGTCGTCTGGACTCACATCTTCACTGATCTGACTTTTACACACTTCACAGTTTATTTTCCTGCTCAGACATCAAAACAGGAAATATGAACAATAAATGTGCTGAACAAAGGTCGTCTCTGCTCCACCTCTACACTTCATCTAAAAGCAGCTTTTTACTGTGTGTGTGTGTGAGTGTGTGTGTGTGTGAGTGTGTGTGTGTGGTCTGCATCAGTCCTGCTGACTCTCTATGGGAGCAAATCTTCATCTATACACAGTTTGGGAGAATCCATTGAAATTCAAACCCTCATAAAAAGTCACACTCACAGGTTTCCATTAACATGGATCGGAGGCTCTGATGCAGCAGAGCTATAAATGTCAGCTAGAACCTGACAACTACTTCAAAAGCTCTTTCATCAAATTGTGACATCATGATTTTCTGATGTTTCCAGGAAGGTTCTTGGTTCTGGAGTGACGGCACATTTACGCCTTTTTCTAACTGCTGTCCTGGAGAGCCAAACAACCATGGTGGCGAGCAGCACTGCATCCAAATGAGTCCTTCAGGTCAAAGAGCACATCTATATTTGGGGATTAAAGACACGAAAGAAGTGGAAAACATAGATGCTGATGTTTGATGTGGAGATAAAAAGTGCTGGGATGATGCTGAGTGTTGGTCCACTCGTCCATCCGTCTGTGTGATGGTGATCTGGTGATTCCTCAGCTGAGCCAGTGACAGGAAGAACCTTCCAGCAGCTCATTGCTTCCATGTTAGTGTGTGAATCATCAGCCTCATATAGAACTTTATTTCTTCTACATCACTGGAACTCTTCTGAAGGAAGAACTGATTTGGATTTCTCTGTGAGTGCAGAGGTTACCTGTAATCTCTACTAACTGCTGCATTCTTTCATTGTGACAGATCTATCATGCAGAGGGAAAGAGCTTTAGAAAGAAATGATGTACATACGGTATATCTCTGCACAACAACAAAAGCTTCACTACATTAAATGTTGAATAAACATCTGGATAAACTGTGAGCTCATCACACTCTCATTACGCTCTCTTGATGCTCACATTTACAACAAGGCAAACCCAACACGACCTTTCCTGCACGACCACTAGAGGGCGCTTCATGTTGAAACGTAGGTATTGGTGGTAAGAAGGTGCTGTACAAACGACCTATGAGGTGGTTCAGGGCGTTTTCTCCCCTGCAGTTCGTTCACTCTGCTCTGAATCAGCTGATGAGTTTGTAAACTTGTAGCTTTTTCCTGTGGTTCGGTTTCTTTCCACTCGAGAACCCAAGCCAACTCCAAGTGAACCAATGTCACATCTGCAGAAGCGAACCGCACCAAGGGGGAACCGAACCAGAGTCAGACTGAAACGGACTAAAGAGCGCAGGCGTGAAAACAGCCTTAAATGAGGAGAGTGTCACACAGGAGGATGAACTGCTGGTTGGCTCAGTGTGTGTTTGATTCCCGCTGGAAGAAAGATGTTTAACAGAGACACAGAGATAAACAGGCTCTGACTCAGTGACACATTCAGACAAACACTGAGAGAAGAAATGATGAGAATAATAACCAGTGCATATTAATACTAACAGGAATTCTTAGTGGAAACTGCTGCTCTCCTGAGTGGTGCTTGTGAATGCAGCATGAACCCTGAGTCCTCCTCTAGCTCTCTAATCAGAGCTGATTATAGGGCTCACCTGGAGTCCGTGGTTCAGGCTCTCCTGGCTTGTTGCTCTGATCCTGGTTGCAGATGGCAGTGATGCTCACAGGTATGTGGGAAATGGATTCAGTGTGTTTAGATGAGCTGTTGGAGCACATTTAGTGCTTTATTTCCTCTTCTAGTCTGATCCTGCTGTTTGTGGAGCGCATTCATTTCCTTTGCTGCTTGTTTGGCTGCCCAGTGCCTGATGGTGGTGAGCAGGATCACAGCATTAAGGGTGTAGTGTGGGATTGTAGTAGGGTGGAGCTGGACTGTTCCAGAGAAACTGTCAGGATCACTGCCCTCCAGTGGTCACTGTCAGTAACGACAACTCTGCACATCCAATGATCCTGACATTATGACACATTTCCTGCAGTGTTTCAGCACTAATGTTCATCAGTGTGATAATGATAAATAACAGAAGCTCTTCTCTCGGCTTTATAGAACAAAGCAGATATTTAATCATTTGGATCAATAAATGAATCATTTACAGACTTTTGTCTTTTCATTGGAGTCTGAACCACAGAAAAATCAATGTTGGCAAATAATGAAATTTCTCTCTAGTTTCTAAAGGATCATTTAATGGTCCAAATGCCACCACAGACAAGTTAAAGTCTAGTTGTGATGTCATCATTCTAACAGCAGTAAAATAAATCTCAGGATGAACTCTGGCTGCTCACCAAACTTGTGTTCATTGGACAATAATGTGTGAACGTCTCTGAGCAGTTTGTAACTTCATGTTTTGGGTCAGTGCAGCTCAGTGATTCCTCTCTGATATCACAGTTTGTCTCATCTGCAGCAAACAAACTGCAGCTGACATGAACTGAATCATCTCAGCTGAACTGAGCTTCAGAGAAACACAACATCCTGATATTCACTGTGAAGCTTTGAGTGGAAAAAGACAGAACAACAACATGTGGATCCTGGAATAATGGCAGCTTCCATCTTTAAAGGACTGAAGAGGAAGAAGGTTACAAGGAATCATTGAGAACAGTTTCAAACATCAACTGATTGAATCCATGAATGTGAAAACGTGTTTGTGAGTGAAAGAGACAGACATGTACAGACTGAACTATCTGTTCAACAGGCAGAGTTTCTCTGACAGGAGGACGCTCTTTACACTAAACTACACACAGACTCACTGAGGAACCAGGACCAGACTGAAACCCAGGATAAAGAGGTTCAGTGAATGTGGTGTTGAAGGTGTGGAGGTGGATCAGAGTGTCAGAGGAGACTCTGTAGAAGGACAGAGTGCCAGCAGGACAGTCCACATACACTGCTACTCTGTTAGAGACCGAGGAGGAGGAGGAGGAGGAGGATGGAGAGGAGTGACGATATTGTTTTTCTGTTATTGTGACAGACAGAGTAACCATCATAATCAGAGCAAATCAGACTCCAGGACTGATCATTCCTTCCAAACACACAGTCATCACTGTCTCCTTTCCTGCTGATTCTTCTGTAAGTCACTGATATGTCGAACCTCTCCTCTCCACTCGACCTCCCAGTAACAGCGACCAGTCAGACCATCTCTACACAGCAGCTGAGGCCAATGATCAAACCTGTCTGGATGATCAGGATATGACTGAACCTCCTCCACATGTGTCACCTTCCTGTTGTTGTCAGACAGTTGTAGGTTTGTGTTCACTGTGTTTGTGTCGATTGTGAGTTGACAGGAATCTGATGGAGAGAACAAACACAATCCAGCTGCAGTTATTGATCCATCATCTGTTCATTGATTGACACTTTGATGATGACTCCTGACATCAGAGATGTGAATGAGTGATGTGACAGTTTGAAGATGGTTGAATGTGTGCTGCTTTGTTTTCATCAATCACATTAAAAACACACTTACACTTCCTCAGACCTGGGATCAGCCATCGGACTCCAGCAGGCTCCGCCCTGAAAGGAGGAGGGGGTCAGACCAGCACAGTCTCTTTCAGCATGCACACATGGACATTACATCGCTCTCAGACACACACTGTTAGACACTGATAAAGGAACAGTCCAACATTTGGACTCATACACTTGGAGGAAATGTCTCTATAGTCCTGTCCTGTGGTTGTCGTGTTCCAGGGAGGCTGTTTGATTAGAGCAAAAATCATCATCATTATTTGGATCAATATTTATCAGTAGCCTATTAACTGGCCGCACAAACATCACATGAAAAAAGTATGTGACACCCTCTGGTTATTATTGGCTCTGGAAAACTCATTTTGTAGCCTGTTAATTGGCCACAGCCCATCCGCGGGACATATGAAGTGCATTTTAGCAAGCTAAGACCGTCCCATTTTGATTTATTCCTCGGCCAGTCATGTTAAGAAATGGGTTTAAAACTAGCCAATAAAAACCAGAGGACGTCACATAGAATTTTCAGGTGATCTTGATGTAGCCAGTTAACAGGTTAACACTATTGGCCAAATGAGTTCTCAATCAAAATGTGACGGTCTAGCCTGCCATATAAAACTCACTACATACGTCCCGTGGACAGAACGAGGCCAGTTAACATGATGTCTAGGGAGCTCTTGCGTGCACCGCAGTCAAAGTTCAACACGCTGTGACAAACATTGATGCTGTCAGGGAGTGGGTGCATGTAGTACATGTAAAGACTGTGACTGGGTGCACAAACTGATGTAGTACAGGTGGAGTGCAGCAGCCAGTGCAACACACATTTTGGGCTAATGTAGCGGTCATCACAGCACACACTGCTTTCTATGTGAAGAGCTGTCATGCTCTGAGGACGGGGTGTTGCCACAAAGTCTGTCGCACATGGGCAGCCTCTGGTCCCCGCTGGGATGCCTCCACAGCGGGCTGTCCGAGGATGCAGACATGGGTGAAGCAAGGACCAGGCGCCAGTGGACTCGTGCACCTCTGCAAACAAAGGTTCTTGTTGCATTTGCTTGAATCACTAAATGTTGCTAACAAAGACAGGACTCTGTGGCACCTACAGCTGCTGCCACAAGGTTAACTCACTTTGACTGCAGTGGATTTTTCCTTTGTTTTCTACTTGCCATCATCACAGAGTCTAGAAGTGTCAGTTTGGATTCAAGCTGAGCACAAACACATTCATTCGTTACTGTCAGAAGCTGCAACACAGCAGTGCAAAGGCCATTTTCCTAGGTGGCCAGTGATGTTAATGAGTGATCCCAGTAATCTGTTGATGTTTACACGAGTTTGTTCTAAGCTAGGCTAGCAGCTTCCCTACTTCCAGTGTTTGTGCTAGGCTAGGCTAAACGATGTCCTGGACCATGATCTCTGCACACGGATGAAACCTAATCCCATTAGATGGTCAGAGGTGTAATTCTGTGGGGCTATATGCTTTTAATGTGCAACACTTTAGTCAACGTTGTTTTAAATGTGCTATATAAATAATCTTGATCTTGACCTTGATACAAGCAAATTAAAAAGATATCTACTGTTTCTGTTCAAGCAGACTTTCTGATAGAAGCAAAGTAAAAAGGTTCCTCTATGTGTGACTGTTCAGATAACACTCGTATCCAGCATGAAGTAATCAGACAGGGCCAGAGTGAAGTACAGCTTCCTCCTCTATCAGACACTGTCTGTGGCTGCAACAGGCCTCTCCATACCTGAGAGTTTCCAGTCTCAGCTGCTCCAGCAGCTTCACTCCTGCCTCTCCTGGATGGTTGTAGCTCAGGTCCAGCTCTCTCAGATGGGAGGGGTTGGAGCTCAAAGCTGAGACCAGAGACTTACAACCTTCTTCTGTGATCAGGCAGCCTGACAGCCTGCAGACATGACAGATACTCTTAGAGAACAGCAGAGCTGCTGCATGCAGACAACAAACTGCAGCAACAAATCATTTTAAAAATGAAATGACTGAAACAGGAGTTCAAAATAACCAAGTCAGTCTACAAGTGATAAAATCAGTGAAGTCAAAATGATGATAAATCTACATAAAGTAGGACTGAGGCTGATGGGAGTGTCATTAGTTTTGCTGGTTTTTGGTTTGAATAAAGTTTTGGTCAAACTAGAAGTCTGACCAGATGATGGCGCTAAATTAAAAGTCTGCTGATTGTTTAAGTTCTTATATTTCATTCTGAGGACAACATGAACATCTGAAACTAATTTGATCCCAACCCATCAAATCTTTGCAGAACCAAAGTGGCAGCTAAACATCATCCTCCACTGAACTGTGCTGCTGGTGAGGCTGACATCATTTAAAGGTGCACATGAGGAAAGACTTCATTAAGAATCACCCACAGAGAGAGGAAGAAGAACAAACTGTGCAGAAAACAGGATTTCACCATGGTGAGCAACATCCAACACTTTTTTCTATGAATGTTTTTGCTTTTTGATCAGATCCATCAGCCAGTTTAGAAAAACACTGAAAGCATTTCAGTCCAGATTCAAGGCTCAGGAGCTGATTTAAAGAAATCTGAAAAAATAAAGATTCTTTGGAGAAAAAACTGCCACAGTTTAGATAATTTCACAAATCCCAGCAGCACAGAGTCCTTCATCAGTTAGACACTAATGGAAACCAGATTTTAGTCATCTGTTGAACATTTGAAGAATGCTGAGCCTGAGTGTTTCCAGTTTACAGTGTGGATTCTTCAGTCCAGAAGATAAAGCTTTCACTCCTGTGTCCTTCAGGTCATTGTTACTCAGGTCCAGCTCTCTCAGGCTAGAGGACTGGGAGCAGAGAACTGAGGACAGAGTTTCACAGCTTCCCTCTGAGAGGTTACAGAGACTCAGTCTGAAGTGGCAATAATAAGAAAACAAGTAGTAAAGGATTAGTCTCTTAAGGATGAATAACTGGAACTTTTTGTGGAAGTTAATGAGGACTTTTGAAGGCACAACAAAAAAGTTCCAAGAAGATGAAAAAACAAAACTGAGTGATTTACATTTTAATTTTATTGGAATTCTACTGCTACTAAGGGGCTGGAGCCTGTCCCAGGTGAAATGGGGCAAGAGGTGGGGTACACCCTGGACAGGTTGTGCAGTGCATGTCTTCGGACTGAGATGAAACCAAAGTACTGGAGAGGAGCTACGGAGACAGGAAATGTCAAAGTGATGGATCTGAACTCTGGACCTTCCTTCTGTGAAGTGATATTCCTAACCACCACACCACCATACTGCTATCTAATGATCAGCATTAGATAATCTTAAGTTTATTGGTCACAACAGTGAATACCTCAGCAGACTGCTTACAGTGGGAAAGTACTTGTCTCCTTCTTGATGTCATTTTTAAAAAAATATTTGACATGTTTTAGATCAAACAGCATAAATATTAGAGAAAGTTAACCTGAGTAAATACATCATGCAGTTTGGATCTACAAACAGTGGTTTTTCTTGGTAGTATCTGCCTGAAGTGAGTCCCTCTTTTTTAAATTTGAATTTGCATATTTCTGCCAGACCCCCGCACCATCCAGCCTGCCCCAGACTTATTTATGTGTTCATTTCCACCATTTTCTCAGTTAATGGTGCATGCAAATATAGACTTCATTGCTTGTAAGCAGCTGTTAACTGCAAGAAAACTGGAAACTTTGCACTTGTTCAAAGAGCTAAAAATCTGGTTTGAAGTGCAATGAACAAAAAAACCAAGATTTACAAGTCAAGGACATGTCAGGATATAAATTAAATGTAACAAGTATTTGGTAAACAGATCTCACATCAAATCACAAACCACATGATCTGACCTGAGTGTCTCCAGTTTACAGCAGAGACTCTCCAATCCAGCAAGCAGCAGCTTCAATCCTGAGTCCTGCAGCTTGTTGTTACTCAGGTCTAGCTCTGTCAGCTCACAGTCTTCTAGTTGAAGAGAGGAGCACAGAGCTTCCCAGCTTCTCTCTGACAGGTTACAGCTACTCACCCTGAAGTGATAAAACATAGTGTAGGGTTGTGCTGATGGATGAAGGTGTCAACGATGGTCAAAGTGAAGGGCAATAGTGGAGTGACACTGTTCCATCACAATTATCATCAAATATGGGCAAAAATAGGAGGATATTTCTAACTGTTGGACAGATTTTGTAAATCAATTCTTAATGTAACTGTGCATTCACAGATGTTCCTTTATCTCATCTCCTTAACTTGTTTCCTCCACTGGGTCTTTCTGAAAAACTCTGCTGTCTGGAGGGGACAGTGAACAGTGCAGAGGGATATGTCAGATATTTCACAAAGAAAAAATACAACCTGGACGATATAGCAGAACTGTCTAAGTTGAAAAGCTGGTAGATGTCATGTTATGATGGTTCAGTTAATATCAAGCAACGTATGTTGGGCTGAATAAGAAAGTGCTGTTTGTCACTGTGCAAATGCTTGTTCATGCTGGAAGTGAGAAACAAATTCACAGTGTGCCTGTTCTTGGTTAACTCTTTTTTTTGGATATTAAGAACAGTGGACAGCAACATTACAGTGGCAGGCTCCTGCTGCAGGGCTGTGATGCCATCGGTCATCAACAATCCCACAGGGGATCAATTCAACAACTGGACTATGAAGCAAACTGCAGATCCCTAACACAGTGCTGTGAAAAAGTATTTGCCTCCTTACTGATTTCTTAGTTTGTTACACAATTGTGGCACTTCCATGATCATCAAAAAAAAAAAAAACTGAGCAAAAATTAAATACAGTTAAGTGATGATTTAATCAATTAACAGATAATGACGAATGAAATCAATTATCAGTTAAACTACATGTTGTCCAATATTAACAATTGTAAAATTTTTAAAATGTGTTTGCTGATTCAACATATGCAATTGTGACAAATATGCAAAAAACTAAGAAATCAGCAAGTTTTCACAACACTGTATGGATCATAAAAAGAAAACATTTTACTGTTAAGTTTATTTAAATCATTAAATATTTATGATAACTCACAGAGCTTTCTTTGAGGCTTTGACCACTGGCAGCAGCCTCAGCAGAGCCTCCTCTGAAGCAGAGTATTTCTTCAGGTCAAACACATCCAGATCTTCTTCTGATGACAGTAAGATGAAGACCAGAGCTGACCACTGAGCAGGAGACAGTTTATCTGCAGAGAGACTTCCTGATCTCAGGGACTGTTGGATCTCCTCCACTAGAGAACCATCATTCAGTTCATTCAGACAGTGGAACAGGTTGATGCTTTTCTCTGCAGACAGATTCTCACTGAGCTTCTTCTTGATGTCCTGGACTGTTTCCTGATTGGTCTGTGAGCTACTTCCTGTCTGTGTCAGCAGGCCTCGTAGGAGAGTCTGATTGGTCTGCAGTGAAAGACCCAGGAGGAAGCGGAGGAACAAGTCCAGGTGTCCATTTGGACTCTGTAAGGCCTTGTTCACAGCACTCTGGTAGAGGTGTTGCTCTGTCTGGGAGGTTGTTTGTTGTTCTTCCAGCAGATTGACTCCAGAGTTGATGAAGGTCAGATGGACATGAAGAGCAGCCAGAAACTCCTGAACACTCAGATGGATGAAGCAGAACACCTTGTCCTGGTACAGCCCTCTCTCCTCTTTAAAGATCTGTGTGAACACTCCTGAGTACACTGAGGCTGCTCTCATATCGATGCCACACTCTGTCAGGTCTGATTCATAGAAGATCAGGTTTCCTTTCTGCAGATGATCAAAAGCCAGTTTTCCCAGAGACTCAATCATCTTCTTGCTCTCTGGACTCCAGTGTGAATCTGTCTCAGCTCCTCCATCATACTTGACCTTCTTCACTTTGGCCTGAACCACCAGGAAGTGGATGTACATCTCAGTCAGGGTCTTGGGCAGCTCTCCTCTCTCTCTGGTTTTCAGCACATCCTCCAGAACTGTAGCAGTGATCCAGCAGAAGACTGGGATGTGGCACATGATGTGGAGGCTTCGAGATGTCTTGATGTGGGAGATGATCCTGCTGGCCTGCTCCTCATCTCTGAACCTCTTCCTGAAGTACTCCTCCTCCTGTGGGTCAGAGAACCCTCTGACCTCTGTCACCATGTCAACACACTGAGCAGGGATCTGATTGGCTGCTGCAGGTCTTGTGGTTATCCAGAGGTGAGCAGAGGGAAGCAGGTTCCCCCTGATGAGGTTTGTCAGCAGCACATCCACTGAGGTGGACTTTCTAGGGTCAGTCAGGATCTCAGTGTTGTGGAAGTCCAGAGGAAGTCGACACTCATCCAGACCATCAAAGATGAACACAACCTGGAAGTCTTCAAAGCTGCAGATTCCTGCTTCTTTGGTTTCAGTAAAGAAGTGATGAACAAGTTCCACCAAGCTGAACTTTTTCTCTTTCAGCACATTCAGCTCTCTGAAAGTGAATGGAAACATGAACTGGATGTCCTGGTTGGCTTTGTCTTCAGCCCAGTCCAGAGTGAACTTCTGTGTTAAGACTGTTTTCCCAATGCCAGCCACTCCCTTTGTCAGCACTGTTCTGATTGGTTCATCTCTTCCAGGTGAGCCTTTAAAGATGTCTTCTTGTCTGATTGTTGTTTCTGGTCTGTCTGGTTTCCTGGATGCTGTTTCAATCTGTCTGACCTCATGTTCCTCATTGACCTCTGCAGCCCCTCCCTCTGTGATGTAGAGCTCTGTGTAGATCTGATTCAGCAGGGTTGGGTTTCCTGCTTTAGTGATGCCCTCAAACACACACTGGAACTTCTTCTGCAGAGCAGATTTAAGTTCATGCTGACAGGTGATGAGCAACTCTCAAAGAATACAAAAGATAAACTCTTTAAAATATCAACGTCTGCATGTCCTACATTCAGAAATAGATTAGCAAATATAAATTTACCAATGTCATGCTGTTCTGTTAACATTTTAAATCTTCAGAGAAATCCTCTTACTGCTCTGCAGACGGTCAGCCAGCTCCTCCTGCTCCATTCTCCTCAGGAAGTGCAGTGTGATCTTCACAAATGCTTCTCTGCTGCACTGAATATGCTGTTCATCCTCAGCCTTCATCAGGTTCTCATCCTCCTTCTGACCATCTATGGATTCTGAGTAATCTGGATCCAGAACCTTTTGGATCTTCTTCAGTTCATTCTTCACAAAAGTGATGATGTTGTCCTCCAGCAGCTAGAACAGAATATTGTATGCATGATTCAATCAGACTGAAATTGTGACGCCAAACATCAGATCCATGTTGGACACTCTGACAATCAAGTGTTGAACAAACCATAAATATGGAGTCCAGCTGTGTTTGATGCTGCTGGGCAAACTGACCACTGGGAACCTCTGAGGTCTCCGGATCCACTCTGTGAAGGAATCATGAAGAATTAGTTCAAACACAGGGTAAAGATCCAAGAGGTGATATTCTGATAGTGACTCAGGCGGCTCTATGGCAGTTAAGTTTAGCACTTCTGTTGATCCCACACACAATCATCAGCTCAGCCCTCAATTTTGAATTTGATGCTGTGATTTGTTGTGTTTCAGAGCTGAGTCTTTTCGTTCAGTTGAAAACTTGTTTTACTGTATCCTCACCATTCATGAACATAAGGTTTTATTCTCAGGGAAGTTTTTCCCCGACTTTCTCTTGATAGAAAACATTCTGCATGGCAGTTAAAAAGTCACAAAGACATTTATTTTAAATCCAGCAGATAAAACACTGGACTTTAGTGTTTCTAAGCTCCAAGAACATGATGACAGTGGTGATAGGCTGATTCAGTTGTGGAGTTACAGTCATGTCACAGACATACACATTGTGCTGAAAAAGTATTTATACTTGAACTTTTTCATATTTTTTCACATTACAACCACAAACTTAAATGTATTATATGGGTTTTTTGTGATGGAACAACACAAACTAGTTCATCATTGTGAAGTGGAAGGAAAATATTACTGGTTTGCACTCAGATGCCTGAGTCAGTACTTTGAAGGATGGACTCAGGGATCAGTGCCTTCTGGGATTGTGGCCATACTTATGGTTGGGTTGTGTAACCTGCAGCTGGGGTCACTCTCTGAGACCAGGGGCCTATTACAGGAAGGATGTTCAACAAACTGAGACTAAAAACAAACTCTGAGTTGACCAACTCTGAGATCGGCAACGCTGAGTTTCCTGTTCCAGAACAGCTGATCAGAGTTGGTTCAATCAGCTCTGAGTATGATCACCCTGAGTTAGCGCCTGCGTGAGTAAGGAAAGAAAGCCATCATCGATGGAGCTCTGATACCAATAAATAATTGTACAATAAAAATTGAATCTATTGATGGAATAGCACCCTCACTTTATTCATTTCTTTAATAGAGAATTTCATTATTTCTGCCGTTACTGGATAAAAATGAGAAATGAGATTTACAGAAAAACTGCTTTAATGTTTCCAGTTGAACCATTTTAATCTGATCTAAGATCAGCTGATCTTGCTCAGCTTCACTGAGAGATGACAGCTCTCTGATGACGGAGTTCGGTCATAGTTTCATTTTTAGCTGGAAACATTCAGAGCAGCTTTCCAAGTCTGTAATGAATGTAAAGTTTTACCAGTAAAGGCAAACATGCTGTGATAAATGCCTCAGCTTTATAGGTTTGAAATATTTCAGTGCAGTTTGGGAGGATGAGACATTTTAATTAACGAATGCAGATCGTATGAGGAAAAGGAATCCATTATGAACAGATGCAGACTGGATGAGCTGCAAAGTAACTGGATCCTGAACTGGATCTGGGCCTTTTCAGGTCTGAATCCCTGATCCTGATCCATTTGGATCCTCCTGCTGCGTGTTTGGACTCGGACACGGTTTGCTGATCCGTTATAGAGGCGATGATCACAGATTTTATTTTCAGTGGAAAATCACACTCTGAGTTTCAGACACCGTTTCATTTAAGTGACTTTAAATCCATTTAGTTCAGTTTTGAAGTCTTCAAATCATTTCAGCCTCATCTTCACTCAAACATTCCTATCATCTCTAAGATCCGGACATTTTTCCATCCACAGTGTGTTCTGTGTCAGCAGCTTCATCCAGATCAGTGTGATGTCACAGTGATGCTGCAGTAACTGCAGTAAATGTTTCAGAGGAGCTGACTGACAGTCTGACAGCTGCAGCTGCCTCATTATAAATCTGTGACATCATCGCTGTCTTACAGCCTGTTGCCGAGTGAACGACTGTAAAAGCTTCATGTTACGCACAAAATAACAAACTAACGTCTAACTGGGATTTCAGAGCTCGTAGAAACATAAACGTCTGCAGATGAATTCGCTCCTCTGACGCTCTGACAGACACTTTATGAAGGAGGACATGAATGTGAGGGTCAGACAGGTGGTTCAGGTGCAGCAGGAGGGGGCGGAGTCAGAAAGACACTCAGAGTTTGTTGGATAAAACCTGCCAGGTTAGGGTCACAGAGTCTGTTACCATGGTAACTGACTCAGAGTTGGAACTAAAGCTGCTTCCTGGAACAGGGCCCTGCTGTACTGCCTGTGGAGGTTGTTGATATTGTTTCTGCTGCCAGTGGACCATCTGAGATGAATACATAAATAAATAAATAAATGAGCCTATGTACAACGGCCTTAAACCTGCATGCTGATGGTGTTATAGTTACAACAACACTTTCAGTCCTGTAGAAGTGTTCAGGTAAACGGGTCTGTTTTAGTAAATCTTGGTCATACTGTGTTTCAGACAGCAGGATCATCCAGTGTTGATCACTCCCTGATGACTGATTGACAGTCATTACACAAAGAGTATGCAGTTTTACAGTCAGACCCGCCCCTCACCCGTCACATCTGATTTCAAAATACCAAAATGGAAACAGCAAAAACACAGTTTAAAAACGAGATCATCTTTAACGCTGTCTTTCAGCAGCATGCAGCTCTTTGCTGTGAACACAGTTTCAAAGGATGTTACCAGAGTTCAGATTAAAGTATCATCAGTTTTACTGTCTTTAGGAAACACTAACTACTGTTCAAGTCATTTTTAATGCTCAGCCTGAGTTTGGTGAGTAAAATGCAGAAAGCATGGATAAGACTCCCTTCTTGTTGCAGCGGATTATCAGTTCTTTAGAAAGTCTTCATGAGATTGAAGGGATGATGGTGTTTGCACTGCAGCTAATGTCCAGCAGCATGAAGCAGGTAAATCAGCTCTCTAACAGTTATATTACCAACAGCTCACCTTTCTGCAGCAGAAGGTTGGTGTCCTTTAAAATCAAAAGGAGGAACTTTAGACCAGTCGCTCTTTAAGGACACACAGCTGGGTTCGGGTTCAGGTTCAGGTTCATGTTTATGTTTAGTTCCTCGTTGGTTCCTGTGAATAATGATGCAGCAGTGATGTGAGTGCTGAGCTGTGACATGGAGAAGAGTCATGGACAGTTAGAGATGGTCCTCTCACCTCTGACCTTTGGCCTGGCTCTCATGTTCCCCACACAGAGTGGTTTTAGAGGGAGGGACTCCCTCCTCTCTGTCCTCACACTGATCCATGCTGCTGAATTCACACCAGCTCACACACACTTTCTACCTTCACCTGCAGAGGAAACACACATCAGTCATGGTCACATCAACTCAAATCATCCTGCACTACTTCTACTATCAGTCCACTAGATGGAGCTGATTTAAAGCTTCATTAATATTCAACAAGCTTCAGTGTTAAAAGTGCTGAAAGCTTCACACCACACTCTGATAGAAGCATTTAGAGGATTTTATGTCACTGAAAGAAAATTCAATGAGAGTCACAAATGTTTAGCTGTAGCTGAGATATATTTAAGTTGGAGTTGGATAATGTTCAACTTTCATTCACAGTGAAAGATGAAGGGTTAGGAGTTACAGCTCGTTCGACCTTTTCAATCAAATTAAAGTAACTGAACTCAACAGAAGCTGCTTTGGTGGCTGTGTGGGATCTGTATTTGTGTTTTATTTTTTTATGTGAGGAAGATTCTCAATGACGACGTCTCGTTACCAAAAGTGAAGCATAAAGAGAAAAAAGCAAATCCAGCAGTAAGGTGTAAACTAAAGCCACAACATTAACACTGACCACTGAAAATAAGTATCTGTTCTACTGGATATGATGAAGAGAACAAGCAAGTTTAAGACCATTTATTTACGTAAAATAGATTAAAACATTAATTATCAGGAGCATGATTAACTGTTTCATTCCTAAAATACACAATATTAGTTTGGGCAGCATACAACCATGACAGAGCAGAAACAAACAGTGAAGACAAACAGCTGCTTTCATTCACACTGACTCTGTGTGTGTGTGTTTGTGTTTTCAGGAGTGTGAAGTCACACCGAGTCTAAACATGTGTGTTTAATGTGTGTGTGTTCAGATGTCTCAGCTGTGACTGATGGTTTCTGACTCTCCTCCTGCTGAACCTCCGTGTCTCCTACAGATCACAACTGCAAACACGTCATCTGCACTAATCTGACTCTGCAGAGCCTTCAGGTCATCTTTGCTCCACCTCATAATTCAGACAATTCAGATCCAAAATATCTGAAGCCACAAAAACATGTTGCTTTAATGAACATCAGTCACATGAATGGAGAGCTCCATTAAGAGCTTCTCCCTTCATCTAAATGCAGCTTTTTCCTGTCTGTGTTCAAACTGATCTTTGTGTCTCAGTCCAGCAGAGTTCATCCACAAATCTGGAGCTGCTCACACTGAGTCTGAGAGGAACGTTCACATGTCGACGCGTGAAGACGCGAAAGCTTCTTCTACCTCTGTCACCGCTCAAAGTCTGTGACCGAGGAGGAGAGCGCCACCTGCAGATGATGCTCAGTGTGTGAGATCAACGAAGCACAGAGGAGTGTGTGTCTGTCAGCAAACAGTGTGTATGCAGAGTGTGAGTGAGTGTGTGAGTGGGACTGAACACTAAACCCAACAAGTAGCTGAGTGAGTGAGTCAGCCAGGAGGAGAGGAAGAGAGGATTTTCCAGGGCTGTGTCAGTATTCCCAAACATCATTCCAGCTCCATTTTTTACGTTTGGATTTTATTCATTAAAATGCTTCCATTAATATCTTCATCTTGTGCTATAGTGTGAGAGTAGTCGTCTAAGCGTTTCACTGATAGTTGTACCCTGTGTGATCATAATATTGATGATAATATTCCTCTTGAAATGAGCTTCATTTTTAAATATATATTATAATCCAAATGTTTTATTAATACAAACAGATCAATGTGTTTTCATTAGAAAAATCATGTCTGTCTGTAACACTCAGTATGTTGAAGCTCCTGAAACACGAGCACTGATCTTCACCTTCTTCACACAAAGTCAAACATGTTGATCCATGAAACACAACAACACTTACTGGGTCCTAGCCAACACTTTAGGCCTCCAGTGCCTGCCTGACTTCCTCTCAGCATCATCATCACGCCTCTATTTTGCTGACTACATGTCAACAACTGAAGTTGCCATTGCAGTGTGTTGTTGGTCATAACAACATGTAGTCCTCTAAAGGGCACAGGTCACCCCTGACGAGGTCAGATAAGGTTGTTAGCAGCCTGCAGCACGTCCGCCATAAATAGCAGGAATTACTGACTTCCTATGATCTGACCTTCACATCCACAGACACTCTGAAGGAGGAAAATCATCTCCACCCACAGCACCGAGCTCCCTCAGCCTGACCTCAGATAAGGTCGTGGGTCTCTCCACATGTTCAGGGTTTATTTGTAACATTTCCCACAAACTACAGCCGATCATCTCACTCACAGCTCCAACATTCAGACGCTTTGATCACAGTGAAAAACATCCATCATTAAAGCTGCATCAGATGATCCAAATGAGTTTCTGTCAGTCTGTAAATTGTCTGTAAATCTGGATCCACCAAACCACAGATCACTGGTTCTGTCTCTGCAGCCATCACAGACCGATGTTAGAGCGATATGATATTATAAACACAAACATCTGCAGATTGATGCGCTCTGATATGAACTCTGACATTAACCATTTGAATGAGTAACAGCTGTTTGAGGCTCAGCAGGAGTCAGAGGGAGAAACACTGTTGAAGAAATGAAAACTGGTTTCTACTCATCTTTCAATGGTTTCAGTGATGAATAGTCAGTCAGAGTCTGATGGCTGTCGTACGCAGCTGTAACATGACTCATGTGTGGCTGTAAACAGTCAACATTACGCCTGTTTAGCTTCACAGTCATCCAGGTCATGGACGTCTCTGGAGCTGAAATAAAGGTGACTGGACCCTTGAGGAGGTTTCCTCTCTTATCTCTCTTATCTTTGGGCTGAGAGGTGAAACATCTCCAAGAAATATAAAGAAGTCCAGTCTCCTCTTTCCAAGCTCCAGAGTCCAGTCAGCATCACTTCCTGTTGGAGGAGAGCCAACAGTTTGTCACGCAGTGTTTTTAACCAGAGGCCGACGCGTAGAATCTACATCTAAGCTACAGAACATCTGTATTAAATAATCATTTACAGATTTCTGCTGCTCTGATTAAATAAGCTGCTCACAGCTGATGCTGATCTACGATCATGTGACTCTGTCTGCAAACAAAGAGTGATCCACAGTTTGTGCTGAAATCAGAGCTGAACATTTTCTCCAAACATCACAGAGCAGAAACAAACATAAAGTTCTTAAACTTACAGTTTCTGCAGACAGAGCAGAAGAAGAAGAAGCTCCACTCCACACCTGGACACCAAACACTGACACACAGGTGAGCTGCTGCATGGAAGGAGGCGGGACTCCACCTGAAGCAGCACAGGTGGGAGGGGCTCAGCAGGAGCAGCAGTCTGGTTCATTAAACATCCTTCAAGTTCCTGAACATCAGACTTTAATGTGAAAGTGAAGCTTCCTCTTTTCTCCTGAAACTCTTTGATTTTCCTCTGAATTCCAAACTTCCAGGAACTCTGGAATATTTCTCTCCTTTTTTTCCTGTTTCCTTTACTTTTAATCGGCTCTTTGATTTCCCTCAAACCAACATGTTCAGGAGCTTCACAAAGCCTCTGAGCTTTGAAAAACACCGACATGATCTCATGAATATGATCAGGTCAGTTTTCCTGTCCCTCTGTGTTTACACAAACAGGAAACATTCACCTTGGATTGAACGCATCCCTGTTCAGAGTGAGTCAGCAGTCAGGAAATCTGCCTTCAGTCTGTATTTGTGGTGGAGTTAGAGGATTCAAACAATCAGAGTTAGTGAGAATATTTGTTTGGAAACCATTTCAGATGTTCATACAGTCTCATAAAGTACCACCTTTATCCAAATCTACACCTGCTGCTGATGACACGGAGACAACAAACTGCGCCACCAGATCAGGAAAGTGAAAGTGAAACTTTGAGGAACATCCAGGGAAAAGTCTGCAGGAAAAGTGGGAACAAGTCCTGAGCGCCCCCTACAGGCAGCAGGAGACAGCGCCCCCTGATATTATGGGATGTATAAAGTGCTCTTTTAGAGCCTGTCACGTCAGCGTGTTTCAGCTTTTCCTGCAGCATCTAACGGCGCGTTATTTTAGGAGCATCTTTTTATTAACAGCACAGCATGTTGGAAGGAAAAGCTCCGAGCAGAAACGGGGAAAGACGGAAATCCTCCGAACAGCTCCGAACAGTCACGGAGTTAAACGATGGATGTCCGGCTGCCCTCAGCCTGCAGCTGCTCACAGGGGAAAAGGTGTGCAGTCAGCAGGAGCTGCTTCGATTATATGAACATCTAAACTCTATTATAATAAGAACTATATTATTGGCCTCCGCCCTTCGTTTATTTGTGGGCTTTATAGATGTTTTTATGGAGACCAAGAAAGAGAAGGAGAACTGCAGACAGCTAACATGCTGACTCGTGTCTGTAGGTGATCTCATAGGCAGCGTCACTGCTGTCACAGCTGCTTCTTCCTGTTTTTGGCCCACAATATAAAGCAGATCAATAACACATATCCTGGACGGGCAGCAGGAAGACACACGCTCATCTCTGAGGACCACAATAATGTGAAAGAGCTGCAAACTGCTGCTGATGCTGTCACTGTGAGCCTTTATAGGACACTCACTGACACACTCAGAGTGTTATTGGAGGACAGCGAGACTTCATCACTTTGGCACATGTTTCAAAATGTTTGGTTTTCATGGAGAAAATCAGTGAAGTCTCCAAATTTGGTTCCTTGCTGTAAGAGGTCACAAAGTGCAAGAAGTGAGCACAAAGACAGAAACACGCTGAAAGGAACGAGTACCTGAGAACATTATACATTTATACAGCATTAGGACATTTCTTCATGACCACAGGCTTCTTAACCTCACTGAGGCGCAGGATGGGCGTCACAGAGAGAGTGGGTGAAATCACCAACAACAGTAACTGAGCCTGTAAAGGGTTAAAGAATAAACTCCGCCCCTCCTCCAACAGGTGAGCCATCCTTGAGCCTTCACAGTCAAAGTGACTGACAGCTCCAGGACTGAGTCCAAACACACCTGAGGTGGAGCTGGAGGACTGTGAGGAGCAAGTCAGCACATGTGACAGAAAGTGTGCTGGATTTGATTTGTGGACATTGAAGTGATTTAACAAAGAAGCTCAACACAACAGTCCATGGAGGGGGGGGGGCAGCAGAGAGTCTTCATGCTGATGAGCATCATCCCCGAGGCCCCAAACAGGAAGTGCTAATCAAAGTTACTGTCACATTAAATATGGGCAAAGGTCAGAGAATCAGACCCACTCCTCCTCTGGTGTCACACAGTTACACATCCTCATCATCACAGCTGCTTTCTGCAGTGCTGTCATCTTCATCATCAGCCCCCCCTCAGTGGGTCTGCATGAGTCCTGCTGCCGTCTGATTGGTCAGACTGAGTCGAGGTCAAAGTTGCCACGAAACCTTCTTCTAACTCTGTCACAGCTCGACTCTGTGCCAAAGGAGGAGAGCACACAGGTTGTAGATGATGCTCAGTGTTTGAATGGAGCCAATAAACCATACAGTAATATATGTGTGTCATCAAATGAGTGTGTGTGCAGAGTCTGAGTGTATGAATGGGACTAAACACTAAAAACAACAAGTAGCTGAGTGGAAGAGGCCGGGGGAAGAGGGAGGGAGAGGATTTTTGAGGGCTGTGTCAGTATTCCCAAACATCCTGAGAATCCTCTCAGAGCTCCGAATCAGCCAAAAACTAAAGGTCAACTCAAAGTTTGACCTCAGTGAGGAGGTGTGCTTCAGCTTTTTGCAGCGTGTGACATAATCACACTTTAGAAAGCTGTGATTGGCTGAACCAATCAAACTTTCTTGATAATAATGAACAGAATGGACCCTGAAAACAGAGACATGTACAGTTTCACACTCTCAACATTTCACTGGTTAATATTAGAAAAGCTCCACATGGATGTGAGTACTTTGCATCACATTTGTACCAACAATCACAATTTGAGCATCAGAGGTTTGGAGCTGAACTCTGTTTAGGAGCAGAAATGCTTTGAAGCCTAAATGTGTGTTTGGGTGTTTACACAGACCAACATCACTTTATATTCATGCTGTTTGTGTCACTTTGTGTCTTTGATTGTGTTGAGTTTTCTGAATACAGTCAGAGTTTCATTAACGTTGCTGGGAAACAACCTCCTCATTTTTTTCAGTGTATTTGCGCTGCAGTTTGTTTAAACCTGCAGTTCCTCTCTGTGACCACCTGAGGGCAGTAAGTGAGCAATAAAAGACTTCCACATAGGACACATCTGTGCTTCCTCAATCTAAGCTCCTCCAGGAACCTCCTGGTGCCTTTATTTCCTCTTCTAGTCTGATCCTGCTGTTTGTGGAGCGCATTCATTTCCTTTGCTGCTTGTTTGGCTGCCCAGTGCCTGATGGTGGTGAGCAGGATCACAGCATTAAGGGTGTAGTGTGGGATTATAGTAGGGTGGAGCCCAGATAATCACTGCTTCTCCTTTTTATATCTCAGTCCTGCTGCTGTGCTGTTCAGGCCTGTTTTATTGTGTTTGAGCTTGATTGCATATTTTACTATGTGAACCACACAAGTGTTTATTTTCCTGAGCTGCCCTGTTTTTGGTTTCTGTGGTTATGAATCTGTATCAGGTTAGTGTCTGTAGACTGCAGGGTAATTTTTGATCTTGAGTTTGAAGCTGATTAAATGCAAGGGTGCAACAACACAGTTAAGGAGCACCCCGACTTTCTCTAGAAAAACAATTCCAGACCCTGGGTCCTGTCGGGTTCTCAGGCTATGAAGCTCCCTGATGTTCCTTCCTGAGTGAGCAGGGTACGATGACCCTCTCAGCAGGAACTGTGATTCTGCTCACTGAAATATAATATTTAAGCTCTGGGCAGAACCTCTATCCCCTTTGTCCCCAAAGTGGAGCAGAAAGGTCTCCTCTCTCCTTCCAGAGGCTGGCTAAGGTTACCACTTTCAAGACACTTCCTCCCACGGACCACAGAGCAACAACTGACCAGAGGGAGTAACTCAGCACTGGAAGAAAGGCATTCAGAGAGTTATTAATAATTTCATTTATTAAAAAAGATAACAAGCTTACAATGATAAAGAACTTAATATTAAGGAGACTTGACAGTCACAGGTACAATATTCCAAAAGGGGAAAATGATAAATTCAGAGGAACTCCTGTCCTAACTAATACACTTCTCTGGCTGAATACTACACACACACACACACACACACACACACACACACACACACACACACACACACACACACACAACTACCACCCCCATCTTCAGCATCAGTTGTCTTAATAGAGTGGTATCCTCTTCCTTTTGCATCAACACATACATAAAAAGATTACATGGGATATCTGTATATAAAAAATATAATTAATTATTTCACATATTACAAACAGATCAAATACTGATTGCAGTGATTAAAAGGAAAAAAACCAAAATCATAAACCAATATGTCAGCACAGTAAGAGCTTTTTTTCCTCTTTCTGTTCAGCACCTTTGTGCACGTTGCTGTTTTTGACTTCCTGTTCACTGTGCGGTTACAGACACACAAAGTGCTGCAGCACTCATGTCTCCCTCTTTTCTGTCCCTGCTCTCCTTCTGAACAGCTCTGCTTGGTAACCTTATTTCAGCAATGAGTAATGAACATAGCTACTAAATACTAAAAACAAATATTTATCAAAGCTTCATTTATTTTCTAAAATATGATTACCACCACAAACAAAAACAAACTTAAAACAAATTAAAGGATTACTTAAAGCTGAGATCAAAGAGAAACAACACTTCTACACTCTGTTATTGCTGAATTATTTCTTTGTTGCTTTACAAAATGTGGATTTCTGTTATGCTTTTATGCATTTGTTCTTTGACAGATAAAACTCCAACAGTGTTTCTCTGTAGCACACAGGGCCATCTTGTTGGGAGGTCAGCCACTTTTGGTGAGGTCCCCCCTCCACATTGATGCAGAGCAGGAGGTATAAGGACACAGTTTGCAGTGAGGACTGCAGACACACATTTGGGGAATAGTAGCACTCCTCCCTGCAGAGGACCTCCCTCACTGCTGATTGTATGGATGTGTTAGTTTGGCTGTGCTGCTGTTTGAACTGTTGTAGCTTTGTGGTTCTAAACCTGCTTGATGGACTTGCCACGCCTCTGCCTCATCACTGACCTTACACCTGACCTAGGTCACTGTACAGGATGTGAGAGAGACATGTGAGGATGGAGGAGCTGAAAACACCAAATGAGGAAGTGATGTCAGCGATGATGTGCTGCACAGCTGGATCACATGACCAACTGAGTGGTACAAATAACAGAAGCTCCTCTCTCGGCTTTATAGAACAAAGCAGATATTTAATCATTTGGATCAATAAATGAATGATTTACAGACTTTTGTCTTTTCATTGGAGTCTGAACCACAGAAAAATCAATGTTGGCAAATAATGAAATTTCTGTCTAGTTTCTAAAGGATCATTTAATGGTCCAAATGCCACCACAGACAAGTTAAAGTCTAGTTGTGATGTCATCATTCTAACAGCAGTAAAATAAATCTCAGGATGAACTCTGGCTGCTCACCAAACTTGTGTTCATTGGACAATAATGTGTGAACGTCTCTGAGCAGTTTGTAACTTCATGTTTTGGGTCAGTGCAGCTCAGTGATTCCTCTCTGATATCACAGTTTGTCTCATCTGCAGCAAACAAACTGCAGCTGACATGAACTGAATCATCTCAGCTGAACTGAGCTTCAGAGAAACACAACATCCTGATATTCACTGTGAAGCTTTGAGTGGAAAAAGACAGAACAACAACATGTGGATCCTGGAATAATGGCAGCTTCCATCTTTAAAGGACTGAAGAGGAAGAAGGTTACAAGGAATCATTGAGAACAGTTTCAAACATCAACTGATTGAATCCATGAATGTGAAAACGTGTTTGTGAGTGAAAGAGACAGACATGTACAGACTGAACTATCTGTTCAACAGGCAGAGTTTCTCTGACAGGAGGACGCTCTTTACACTAAACTACACACAGACTCACTGAGGAACCAGGACCAAACCAAAACCCAGGATAAAGAGGTTCAGTGAATGTGGTGTTGAAGGTGTGGAGGTGGATCAGAGTGTCAGAGGAGACTCTGTAGAAGGACAGAGTGCCAGCAGGACAGTCCACATACACTGCTACTCTGTTAGAGACTGAGGAGGAGGAGGAAGAGGAGGAGGAAGAAGAAGAGGGGGGAGATGATTGTTCGTCTGTCACTGTGCCAAATACACTGAGGACCACTGTCAATACAAATCAGACTCCAGGACTTATCACTGTATCCAAACACACAGTCATAACTGTCTCCTTTCCTGCTGATTCTTCTGTAAGTCACTGATATGTCAACTCTTCCTCTCCACTCGACCTCCCAGTAACAGCGACCAGTCAGACCATCTCTACACAGCAGCTGAGGCCAAAGATCAAACCTGTCTGGATGATCAGGATATGACTGAACCTCTTCCACATGTGTCACCTTCCTGTTGTTGTCAGACAGTTGTAGGTTTGTGTTCACTGTGTTTGTGTCGATTGTGAGTTGACAGGAATCTGATGGAGAGAACAAACACAATCCAGCTGCAGTTATTGATCCATCATCTGTTCATTGATTGACACTTTGATGATGACTCCTGACATCAGAGATGTGAATGAGTGATGTGACAGTTTGAAGATGGTTGAATGTGTGCTGCTTTGTTTTCATCAATCACATTAAAAACACACTTACACTTCCTCAGACCTGGGATCAGCCATTGCAC
>JAMQGT020006609.1:0-24380 GCA_024447675.2 Pterophyllum scalare
AGGGAGATGGCCTCCATAATCCAGTGGGAGAGCCTCTATTTAGACATAGCTCTATCTCTAGCTGGATTAGCAAAGCAGCAAAAACTGGTCACATGAACACACATCCCAAGTGCGGTCAGTGTAGGTCTGTAGCAGACGCACTGGACACAGAGAATGCAAGGTCCACTCCTTCTCAGATGTGAAAGGAGGGGGGCAAAAACTCTGAAGTTCAAATTCCATAGAGCTATAAGCTGCTGGAATAACCTTAGGTAGATATGCGGCAGTTGGACGTAGTGCGACCCTGAGACCATCAGAAGAGAACTGTGTGCAAGAAGGATGCACAGATAATGCATGAAGGTCACTCACCTGCTTTGTGGAAGCCAAAGCAAGAAGAAGCGCAGTCTTGTATGAAAGAAACTTCATATCTACAGACTCAATGGGTTCAAAAGGGGGGCCACAAAGGACATCCAGCACCAAAGTCAAGTCCCACGAGGGGACACTGGACTTAACCACAGGTCTCACTTGGCGAACTTCCCTCAAGAAGCGCATGGCAAGAGGACGTACACCTGGTGTCACCCCATCAAAACCGATATGACAAACAGATATAGCTGCTAAATAGACCTTAATTGTAGAAAAGGAAAGACCCTTATCTAACAGCTCCTGCAGGAATGTCAAAACATCCACAGTAGAGCACTGGAATGGAATAATGTGCTGGTCACAGAACCATTGCTCAAGTGGATGAAGCCCTGGCACTGTATTCTTGCCACTATACTTGGGATCAAACCCTTAGCTATCAAATTTGACCTCTTAACAGGTAAGCATGCAGCCACCACAGTTCTGGGCGTGGGTGAATCACTTCCCCTCCTGCCTGAGAGAGGAGGTCCCTGCGGAGAGAAAGCTGCCAGGGACTCTCTGCCAACAGACTGATTATTTCTGCATACCATGACTTCGCTGGCCACCAAGGGGCCACCAGAATCAGAGAGAGGTGCTGCTGATGCACTCTCTCTAAAACCGGCGGTATTATTTCCACTGGGGGAAAAGCATACAGGAGCATGTCCAGCCATGGGTGTGCCAATGCATCCATACCCAGAGGTGCATCATGGTCGGTTATGGAGAAGAACAGGGGGCAGTGAGCATTCGCTCTTGAAGCGAACAGGTCCACCTCTGCCCTGCCAAATATGTCCCAAATCTGGGCTACAACCAAAGGGGTGCAACCTCCATTCCCTCACCAGGGGACCCCCACTGGAGAGAAGGTCCGGTCACAGGTTCAGACGGCATGGAATGTGAGTGACTCTCAGCAACAGAAAACAAACACTGCACCATAACAGGAGAGAGTGAGACAGCTTTAACAGGGGAAGGGAGCATGTCCTTCCCTGCCTGTTTATGTAAGAGACCACTGTCGAAGTGTCTGACATGCTGGCCCATTAGAACTGGACAAAAATGCCTGAGCCTAGAAAGTGGCTAGCAGCTCTAAGGGATTGATGTGCAGCTCACGCTGAAGTGCAGTCCAGACCCTTCTCACCGATGCGCCAATGCACATAGTCCCCCACCCCATCAGGGAGGCATCTGTGGACACCACCTTGCGAAACAACACCCTCCCGATCTGAGAGCCCTGATGCAGCAGACCTTGGGCTCCTTCCAAGGGCGGATTGCTAACATGCAGGATGCAGTTATCGTCAGTCTCCTCCACAGGTGGCACGATGCACACAGGCGGTGAGAGAGAGTCCATCGCTGGAAAGCAATCATAGATGCCATCATGCCCAACAACTGTAAGATTGTTTGGAAACGCAGTCTGCATCCCAACTGAAACTGAGCGAGGCAGCCGTGAAACGTGGCTACTCTGTTCTGTGACAGACGTGCTCGGCCGGAGAGCGAGCATATTTCTAGTCCAAGGAAAGGGATCTGCTGGCTCGGGGTCAGCGAACTTTTCTGAAAATTTACTGAGAAACCCAGTGTCTGAATGTGAGACAGGACCAGCAAGAGCTGCATCGTTGCCTGTTCTCTGGAGTCCACTATGAGAGCCCAGACTAAAATGCGGACACGTCTCTCTTGGAGGGAAGCTAACGCTGCCTTGGCACATTTTGTGAAGGTGCAAGGAGCGAGAGAAAGACTGAAAGGCAGCACTGGGTATTTGTAGGCTACGCCCTCGAATGCGAACCTCAGGAACTGCCTGTGATTTGGGTGTATAGCCAGGTGAAAGTAGGCATTTGTTAGCTCGATTGTCGTAAACCAATCCCCTGGGCTGACTGTGTTTAGAAGCTGTCTGAGTGTTAGCATCTTGAAATTGTAAATTCGCAGGTATTTGTTCAAGACTTGCAGGTCGAGAATAGGACGGCGCCCTCCCTCTTTCTTTGGAATGACAAAATAGCGGCTGTACCAACCTTCGTCCATCTCTAAAGCAGGGACCACTTGTATTGCTTTCTTCTGCAGAAGCGAGTCTATTTCCTCCCTTAGTATTGTCGCTGCTTCACTACTTACGGTAGAGCTTTTTATACCGCGGAAGTGAAGCGGCTTGGTCCGGAACTGTAACCGGTAACCTGTAGCAACAGTTTTCATCACCCACGGAGAGGGGGTGCCAGCGTGCCACTGAGGGAGGTGTGCCGCCTGTCGGCTTACCTGCAGCACTGTAGGTGAGGCGATGTTGCCCCCCAGTGTGTCTGTGGGGAAAGGCATGACCTGCCTGACTTTGCTCATTTGGCCTGCAGGCTGAGGATTTGCACTTCTTTGTGAATATGTATTCTTTATTGATCGTAACACAGGAACATGTACACTTATATGGTTTGTAAGAGGCACCTTTATTGGGGCATAACAATAAAATACAGGAGGAGCACTTGATGTGGTCACCTGAGCATTTAACCCAACCTGAACAGAACTCAAGCAGCACCTTTTGTGTGGCAGCAGATGGGGGAAGCAGCATCTCTCTGCCACTGGAGCCCCTCTCCACTCAATTCCAGAGCTAGGAGGGCTGAGGATTCTTCCTCCTGGGCATGGAATCCTTCCTGGGCCCCGAAGGTGGGCCTTTGCTCCAAGCCGACTGGCGTGGAACCCGACCCGGCGGCTGTGTACTCTCTGGTGGTGCCCCCACAGCAGCTGTGGGCACTGCTCTCTTTCTGGTGGGCAGAGAAATGGCGGGCCTGCGAAAGTTAACTGCCAGCTTGGGCTTCGCATCACGTCTGGGGATGATATCACACAGAGCTTCCGTCTGCTTCTTCCTCAGCTCGAATTTAGCCTGAATAGCTTCAACTGACTGCCTAAATAATTTGGCAGCAGACAAGATAAACAGCCCTGTCCCTGTCCGGGACATCAGAGAGGGTCAGCCACAGATGTCTCTGAACCACTACTGTCGAAGCCATCCCTCTGCCCAGGGAGAGCGCTGCACAGCGGGACGCACCAAGAATGTAGTCCGTGGTGACTCTGACCTCATTGAGGAGAGGCGCCAGTGGGCTGTCTGAGGGAACCAGTGAGCCATGCTCTGCCAGGCACATCGTCTGGTACGTTTGGAGCATAGTAGCAGAGCTCATGGCGTGGGCAACGCCTGCTTAAGCCAGATAAATCTTGTCCAGCTGAGATGCGGAAAATCTGCAGTGCTTGGACGGGAGAGTTGACAGGCCACTTACACCATGGTTACGGGACGGGGCCAGATAAGCTGCCAAGGACGGCTCCATTGGAGGTGGGTTACCTAAGCCAGCCTCCTCTGCGCCGTGAAGTTCCAGATACTGTCCATAGCTGGGCACAGTGACGCGAGTAGACAGTGGTTTGTTCCATGAAGCGGTTAGCTCGGAGACAAATCTGGGAAGATGGGAGTTGGCGGAGGAGAGGGCCAGTCCACCTGCAGCTTATCCGCTGCACAGTGAAATAGCGAATAAAGAGACATGTTGTCTCGGCTGGCCGGCACAGCAGCGGCGGCACACTGAGCCGACGACAGGCTCTCCTGCTTATCCTCCGACAAACCATGCAAATCCAGGCCAATGTCCAGCAGGTCCTCATCATCCTGGCAAGCAGCTAGCTCAGACTGAAGCTGGCCAGCGCTCTTGCATGGTTCCAGCTCACTTTTGGCTAACCCATCAATGTCCTCCATGTGGTCTGCCCAGCTAAATGCGGGGTCATCAGTCAGATACTCCTCGCCTTCGGATCCAGGGGAAGCTGGGATCCCAGACTCGAAGAGGAGGGGATGCCGTGCGACAGCTGTCCTTCCCAGTATTTTTTCCACAAACATCACCCATCTCTCCAGGGTCGAGCGCCGGAGCTGGCGACAAAATGCACAGACATTGGGCTCAGTCAACACCCTCCTAGCATGGACAATCCCCAGGCAGACGAGGCATGCGTCGCGCTGGTCCTTGTCGTGCAGAGAGAAACCGCACCCCTGAGGACAGGGGCAAACAGAAGATTTTTGCTCTGCTCCCCTTGGTTTAGGATTCATTTTAAAACGCAAAGCAAAAATGTTGCACTAGAAGACTCAAAATTAGCACTCTGCAGGCAGTCCACACACCAACAGAGATAAGTAACTGCCACCCTTATAGCAGCCCACCCCATCAACAACGGTGACTTACTGGGATTAGGCAGTGAATTTTTTCAGCTCCGACACAGCTGCAGTCGCTGCTAGTCTCCTTCACACCAGGGATGGCAGAGGAAAAAGAGGACTGCTGCAAGGCTGAATCTCAGCACTTTTATGCTGCAGCAACACTACTCTGTAATGAGCTACAGGTGTGTCGCAAAATGTGGAAAAGAAAGCCACCAGAAGGGAATGACCACCAAAGTAAACCCCCCACTCGGCCACACTGAGATTCATTCACTGGATCTGGTCAGCTGGTCTCTCAATGCTATTGATCAAATTTTCACCACGAGGAGATTGGGAAAAGGAGAACCCTCTTCCTCTTGTCCGACTGACATACCCGGCTAGCTACATTATGGATTCCTGGGAAGAGTGGAAGATGACATGCCTGGCTGTACTGTCGATTGAAGACGTGGCATATATATTTGGCTTATTGATACCAGGATTTCTCCTGATTGGACCTGGGGATACCTGACTTATCGTGAAATTCGGGAAGTCTGGGCAGCCATTCGGGCCTTGGTAAGGCTGCCTGTGAGAGGATGCAGAGCTTTACAAATTCAAACTGTCAAATTTGGGCTGTGGCAAGTGAGGCAGAGGACCCCAATGAAGGACTCAGATGAGGAAGTTAACTACACTGCTCAAAACAATAAAGGGAACACTTAAACAACACAATATAACTCCAAGTAAATCAAACTTCTGTGAAATCAAACTGTCCACTTAGGAAGCAACACTGATTGACAATTAATTTCACATGCTGTTGTGCAAATGGAATAGACAACAGGTGGAAATTATTGGCAATTAGCAAGACACACTCAATAAAGGAGTGGTTCTGCAGGTGGGGACCACAGACCACTTCTCAGTACCTATGCTTTCTGGATGATGTTTTGGTCACTTTTGAATGTTGGTGGTGCTTTCACACTCGTGGTAGCATGAGATGGACTCTACAACCCACACAAGTGGCTCAGGTAGTGCAGCTCATCCAGGATGGCACATCAATGCGAGCTGTGGCAAGAAGGTTTGCTGTGTCTGTCAGCGTAGTGTCCAGAGGCTGGAGGCGCTACCAGGAGACAGGCCAGTACACCAGGAGACGTGGAGGAGGCCGTAGGAGGGCAACAACCCAGAAGCAGGACCGCTACCTCTGCCTTTGTGCAAGGAGGAACAGGAGGAGCACTGCCAGAGCCCTGCAAAATGACCTCCAGCAGGCCACAAATGTGCATGTGTCTGCACAAATGGTTAGAAACTGACTCCCTCAGGAGACCATCCGCCACCTCATCAGGAGCATGCCCAGGCGTTGTAAGGAAGTCATACAGGCACATGGAGGCCACACACAATACTGAGCCTCATTTTGACTTGTTTTAAGGACATTACATCAAAGTTGGATCAGCCTATAGTGTGTTTTTACACTTTAATTTTGTGTGTGACTCCAAATCCAGGCCTCCATTGGTTAATAAATTTGATTTCCATTGATGATTTTTGTGTGATTTTGTTGTCAGCACATTCAACTTTGTACAGAACAAAGTATTCAATGACAATATTTCATTCATTCAGATCTAGGATGTGTTATTTGAGTGTTCCCTTTATTTTTTGAGCAGTGTATAACTTGAAGCTTTAATAGAAAACTATTTGGCATCAAAAACATGAACGTAGCATAAACATGGACATGGCATAAAGGACAAAGCAGGGAAAAACCAACGATGATGCGACAAGGAACTAAACAACACAGAGACCTTAAATACACTAGGCAATAATGATAGCTAGGAGCTCCATACAGCACCTCACTGTGTGTCTGCTCACCGCGCTGGTGTGCAGACACACATCAAGTCATTTACCTGGATTTCAGGAACTTGAATGGCAGGTCTCACTCGCTTGACACAAAATTCTATTGGATGAGTATAGTAATTAATGCAGTGCTCTAAGTAGTCTAGAATAGTTTCTCAGGTATACCTTTACTGCACCAGCATTGTGTTTTTCAGCATTATTATGCTGAAAAACAAAGCTACAGCAAATCAGATGCTTTCCAGATGGTATTGCATAGTGGATCAAAATCTGATGGTACTTTTCTGACTTAATATTTCCCTTAAGTTTGACAAACTCTCCATACTACTGGATGAAATGCTGGCCCAAACCATGACAGAGCTTCCCTCTTGTTTAACAGAAGGCTGTAGGCACTCACTAGCTGTGTCCAAATTTGGGGGCTGCATCTTTCGGCCTTTGTAGGCCGATTACATCACAGCAAGGCAAGGCTGTCCAAATTCAAAGGCTACCCCTAATGTGGCCAACAAACAGAAGATCAGCAGAAGATCAAAATCTCTTAGCTCCCCCATGCACAAGATTAAGGACTAGAGGCGACAGATCTATTCTAGCTATAGCCCCCAAGCTCTGGAACAACTTACCCCTTGAGCTCCACCCAGCTGACTCTGTCGTTTCTTTTAAAAAAAACAGCTGAAAGCTTTTTTGTTCAACCAAGCTTTTTTTGTCTGTGAAAGGTTCTTTATAAATAATCTTTATCTTACCTTACCTGTTTTATTTGTCTATCGTCCACCTGGTCCTTACTCAGAGTTTCTGTCTGATTTCTCAGACTTTTTATCTGATTTAGTGCTCAGTTCAGATAAAATCATTATAGTGGGTGATTTTAACATCCATGTAGATGCTGAAAATGACAGCCTCAACACTGCATTTAATCTATTATTAGATTCAGTTGGCTTCTGTCAAAATGTAAAGGAGCCCACCCACCACTTTAATCATACTCTGGATCTTGTCCTGACATATGGCATAGAACCTGAAGACCTAACAGTATTCCCTGAAAGCCCCCTCCTGTCTGATCATTTCTTAGTAACATTTACATTTACTTTAATGGATTACACAGCAGTGGGGAATAAGTTTTATTACAGTAGGAGTCTTTGTGAAAGTGCTGTAACTAAGTTTAAGGATCTAATTCCTTCATTATTATGCTCTTCAGTGCCATGTGCCAACACAGTGCAGAGCAGCTACCTAAACTCTGCTCCCAGTGAGGTAGATTATCATCAATAGTTTTACATCCTCACTGCGTACGACTTTGGATACTGTGGCTCCTCTGAAAAGGAAAGCCTCAAATCAGAAGTGCCTGACTCCGTGGTATAATTCACAAACGTGCAGCTTAAAGCAGATAACCCGTAAGCTGGAGAGGGAATGGTGTCTCACTAAAGTAGAAGATGCTCATTTAGCCTGGAAAAAGAGTTTGTTGCTCTATAAAAAAGCCCTCCGTAAAGCTAGGACATCTGACTATTCATCATTAATTGAAGAACAACCCCAGGTTTGTTTTCAGCACTGTAGCCAGGCTGACAAAGAGTCAGAGCTCTGTAGAGCCCAGTATTCCTTTCACTTTAACTAGTAATGACTTCATGGATTTCTTTACAATTAACATTTTAGACATTAGAGGAAAAATTATTCAAAACCATCTCCAAGATTTATCTTCATGTTCGGCTGCTTTCAGCACTGCTGGTATTTGCTTAGATTCTTTCGTTCCAGTTGATCTTTTGGAGTTAACTTCAATAGTTACTTCCTCCAAACCATCAACATGTTTATTAGATCCCATTCCTACTAGACTGTTCAAAGAAGTCTTTCCAATTATTGATGCTTCAATCTTAAATATGATCAATCTGTCTTTATTACTTGGCTATGTACCACAGGCTTCTAAATTCAGATAAGACTGAAGTTCTTGTACTCGGCCCCACAAATCTTAGAAACATGGTGTCAGACCAGATACTTACTCTGGATGGCATTACCTTGGCCTCCATTAACACTGTGAGAAATCTTGGAGTCATTTTTGACCAGGATATGTCCTTCAATGCACATATTAAACAAATATGTATTACCGCTTTTATGAATTTGCACAATATTTATGAAATTAGAAACATCCTTTCTCAGACTGATGCTGAAAAACTAATCCATGCATTTATTACTTCTAGGCTGGACTACTGTAATTCATTATTATCAGGCTGTCCTACAAGCTCCCTGAAAAGCCTTCAGCTGATCCAAAATGCTGCAGCTAGAGTACTGACAGGGACTAGAACGAGAGAGCAGATTTCTCCCATATTGGCTTCTCTTCATTGGCTCCCTGTTAAATCTAGAGTAGAATTTAAAATCCTTCTCCTAACATACAAGGTCTTGAATAATCAGGCCCCATCTTATCTCAAACACCTCATAGTACCGTATCACCCCAATAGAGCACTTCGTTCTCAGACTGCTGGCTTACTTGTGGTTCCTAGGATACTTAAAAGTAGAATGGGAGGCAGAGCCTTCAGCTTTCAGGCCCCTCATCTGTGGAACCAGCTCCCAGCTTGGATTCATGAGACAGACACCCTCTCTATTTTCAAAATTAGGCTTAAAACTTTCCTTTATGATCAAGCTTATAGTTAGGGCTGGATCAGATGACCCTGAACCACCCCTTAGTTATGCTGCTATAGGCCTAGGCTGCTGAGGGAGGGTCCCATAATGCACTGTTTCTTCTCATTCACCTTATTTACTTGTTTATACTTCACTCTGTATTTAATCATTATTATTAATCTATGCTTCTCTTCCACAGCATGTCTTTTGTCCTGTCTCTCTCCACTCAGCCCCAACCGGTCGCAGCAGATGACTGCCCCTCCCTGAGCCTGGTTCTGCTGGAGGTTTCTTCCTGTTAAAAGGGAGTTTTTCCTTCCCACCGTCGCCAAGTGCTTGCTCATAGGGGGTCGTTTTGACTGTTGGGTTTTCTCTGTGTTATTGTAGGGTCTTTACCCACAATACAAAGCGCCTTGAGGCGACTATTTGTTGTGATTTGGTGCTATATAAATAAAATTGAATTGAATTGTATATATATATATATATATATATACTGTGTGTGTGTATATATATATATATATATATATATATATATATATACACACACACACACACACATATATATATATATATATATATATATATATATATATATATATATATATATATATATATATATATATACCCATGCATACATACAGTGCCTTGCGAAAGTATTCGGCCCCCTTGAACTTTTCAACCTTTTGCCACATTTCAGGCTTCAAACATAAAGATATAAAATTATAATTTTTTGTGAAGAATCAACAACAAGTGGGACACAATCGTGAAGTGGAATGAAATTTATTGGATATGTCAAACTTTTTTAACAAATAAAAAACTGAAAAGTGGGGCGTGCAATATTATTCGGCCCCCTTGCGTTAATACTTTGTAGCACCACCTTTTGCTGCAATTACAGCTGCAAGTCTCTTGGGGTATGTCTCTATCTGTTTTGCACATCGAGAGACTGAAATTCTTGCCCATTCTTCCTTGCGAAACAGCTGGAGCTCAGTGAGGTTGGATGGAGAGCGTTTGTGAACAGCAGTCTTCAGCTCTTTCCACAGATTCTCCATTGGATTCAGGTCTGGACTTTGACTTGGTCATTCCAACACCTGGATACGTTTATTTGTGAACCATTCCATTGTAGATTTGGCTTTATGTTTTGGATCATTGTCTTGTTGGAAGATAAATCTCCGTCCCAGTCTCAGGTCTCTTGCAGACTCCAACAGGTTTTCTTCCAGAATGGTCCTGTATTTGGCCCCATCCATCTTCCCATCAATTTTGACCATCTTCCCTGTCCCTGCTGACGAAAAGCAGGCCCAAACCATGATGCTGCCACCACCATGTTTGACAGTGGGGATGGTGTGTTCAGGGTGATGAGCTGTGTTGCTTTTACGCCAAACATATCATTTTGCATTGTGGCCAAACAGTTCGATTTTGGTGTCATCTGACCAGAGCACCTTCTTCCACATGTTTGGTGTGTCTCCCAGGTGGCTTGTGGCAAACTTTAAAGGAGACTTTTTATGGATATCTTTGAGAAATGGCTTTCTTCTTGCCACTCTTCCATGAAGGCCAGATTTGTGCAATGTACGACTGATTGTTGTCCTATGGACAGACTCTCCCGCCTTAGCTGTAGATCTCTGCAGTTCATCCAGAGTGATCATGGGCCTCTTGGCTGCATCTCTGATCAGTCTTCTCCTTGTTTGAGATGAAAGTTTAGAGGGACGGCCGGGTCTTGGTAGATTTGCAGTGGTCTGATACTCTTTCCATTTCACTATGATTGCTTGCACAGTGCTCCTTGAGATGTTTAAAGCTTGGGAAATCTTTTTGTATCCAAATCCGGCTTTAAACTTCTCCACAACAGTATCTGGGACCTGCCTGGTGTGTTCCTTGGTCTTCATGATGCTCTCTGCACTTGGAACAGAACCCTGAGACTATCACAGAGCAGGTGCATTTATACGGAGACTTGATTACACACAGGTGGATCCTATTTATCATCATCAGTCATTTGGGACAACATTGGATCATTCAGAGATCCTCACTGAACTTCTGGAGTCAGTTTGCTGCACTGAAAGTAAAGGGGCCAAATAATATTGCACGCCCCACTTTTCAGTTTTTTATTTGTTAAAAAAGTTTGACATATCCAATAAATTTCATTCCACTTAACAATTGTGTCCCACTTGTTGTTGATTCTTCACAAAAAATTAAAATTTCATATCTTTATGTTTGAAGCCTGAAATGTGGCAAAAGGTTGAAAAGTTCAAGGGGGCCGAATACTTTCGCAAGGCACTGTACATACAACCTAAATAGTCAACAACCACCTATATAGTCTACACAATAATGATGTCAGTAGAAAACTGTACAGTGAGCATGGGCACCTATGATTTGTGATGAGTGTGTGAAGCTTCTTATTGGGACATGGATGAGTCATTATCTAAAGATACTGCAGTGGGCAGTAATGATTTCCTGTAGCGGTCCTTATTACAGCAGAGCTGGAGAAGCCTCTTACTGAACACACTCTTCTGGTTGCTCAGTAGATTGTGTAGAGGGTGCATTGTGTTTTCCTTTATTTTAATCAGTTTGTGCAGCATCCTTCTCTTGACAGTCAACCCAATGGGCTCCAGAGTAGTTCCCAAGACAGATCCAGCCTTCCTTAAGAGTTTGTTTAGTCTCTTTAAGTCACTGGCCCTGATACCACTTCCCCAACAGATGGCTGCAAAGAAAATTGCACTTTCCACAACAGATATAGAACATATGCAACATTCTGTTGCACACACTGAAAGACCTAAGCTTCCTCAAGAAGTAGAGTCTGCTCTGTCCCTTTCTGTATACAGCTTCAGTATGACATCTTCAGTCCAGTCTGTTGTCTAGGTGAACCCCTAAATATTTGAAACTCTCCACCACCTCCACATCTTCTCCCCTGATGGATACTGTATTTAGTGCAGTAATAGTCTTTCTAAAGTCCACTATCATCTCCTTCGTTTTACTAATTTTTAAAAGAAGATTGTATTTTCCACCCCAGATGACTGCCTCTCCCTGAGCCTGGTTCTGCTGGAGGTTTCTTCCTGTTAAAAGGGAGTTTTTCTTTCCCACCATTGCCAAGTGCTTGCTTATAGGGGGTCGTTTTGACTGTTGGGTTTTCTCTGTGTTATTGTAGGGTCACACAATACAATTATTAGCCCACAATACAAAGCACCTTGAGGTGACTGTTTGTTGTAATTTGGCGCTATATAAGTGAAATTGGATTGAATTGAATTGACACTAAATTAAACCAAAAAAGCAGCAAAGGTTCGGCTCCATTTTAACAGCTGCTTTTCCACAGCTGTGCTTCACACTGTCATGGTTGCCAGGCAACAGGAGCTACACTGAGGTGAGGGCAGGCAACGCAGAAAAGAAGGCTAGACCGTCCAATTTCACAGCTGCACACATCCGGCATTTGCGGTCTTCATGGGCTTTGAAGGACCCGGCTTATCTAGACCTGAATTTGGACACAGCTACTGTTGGAGCTGTCTCCTGATCTCCTCCATGCACACTGATAATGATTTGAGATGAAAATGTCAAATGTGGATTCATCACTCCATCACACCAGTTACCACTGAATTTAAGTCCTGTTCTTGTGTAGTGTGACATACTTCAGCCTTTCCACCCTTTCCCTTGCTTAAGAATGGCTTCCTGATGACTGATGAGGCTTCAGTGAACAGTCAATGGATCAGCTGAAGGTCCTGGTTCAGTGTTCTTATGTTTGAAGGTCCTTTGCTGGATTGTTTTCTGTTTTTTAAAGACATGACTTTCAGATACAATTCATCAGCTGTAGATAGTTTTTTAGGCCAAGCACCTCTCCTTTTGTCCAGTTTATTAAAATATTTTAAGGACACACTGCACACTATGCTAAGATATGCTGAGTTTTTAGCTAGCAGCTCTTTGGCAATCAACTTGTTGGTTCAAAAATACTATTTGATGCTGTTAAACTCTGTTATCTTTGCAATTTTCATATATTCAATGAAAGAAACTGGGACCAATTATGTGTATTTTTGACATGCTGCAATTACGAACCGACAACAAGCAGTTTGAAATAATGTCTTGTAGCCATAACACTTTTTCATCCCTTGAGTTAGCAGCCTTTTTTATTGCTGAGTGATTCATAGGTCAGAATTAAGAGGCTTAAAAATAAAAAAAATTAAAAAAAAATCCTCTCAAAATGGTACAAGGTGTGGACTAAAAATTAGTGAAAAAAATGAAGCTAAAGAATAACTTCAAAAATTACAAGAAAGTCTGGCTGCTTGGAAGAAAAATATAAAGACATTAAGAGTGGCTCAAGTTTTTTACACCATACTGAAGGTAGGATTGTCCAGTGGCAACTGTACAAATCCTCATTCTCACCTGAGGAATTCCTGCAGAACTAAAACTGAACTGAACCAAGTTAAACTGCAGTTTTTTAAAAAGGGGAACAATCTTTCCATCATGAATATGAATCTATGCATCTTCATAACTGTGTTTTTTAATTGTTCTGTTTATGTACCTCATATTGTGCTGTCTATATTTTGTAATATTCTGACAATAAAATAAAAATAAAATATCTTCCAGAATGCTCCTGTGATCGACAGGGGACTCAGGTGACCCAGTGTCCTCTGGGGAGTCCCTGTTTCTGCGATCCAAGAACAGGACAATGTCCCTGCAGGACAGGGGTGATGGGCAACCTTTGTGATGAATGTGAGGATGGATATTGGAACTTGCATGGAGCCTCAGGATGTCAGCTCTGCAGTTGTGATCCAGTTAACTCTTTAACCAACATCTGCAACAAGGCAAGAGCTCCACCAAGAGTCTGACCACTTTATTTGGTGTTTAAGACGTGAGACTGTTATTCTGTGTTACTTACCTCTCACCTCAGAACAGAACCTGTCATTGTGTTCATGTCCAGGGTTTTTTGATTTATAATGAAAGACATTAAATTATAATGACTTATAGTAGATGTTGATGGTAAAATATTTCCTGAACGTGCTGTAACATATTCAGGTGACCGGACAGTGTCAATGCCGTCCTGAGTTTGGAGGAAGGCAGTGTGATGAATGCGGAGAAAATTATTTTGGGAATCCAGACCTGCAGTGTATCCGTGAGTGAAACTCTGTTTGCTTTTAAGTGGACTATTCTTTTTTATTTAATTACATATATCGCCTGTTTCAGTGGTATATATTCAAAACATGACCAAAGTTTCAAACAATGAAGTCAGTGGACCAAAAGCTCATACTGTTTATCACACTTTTTTATGCTCTTTGATCATATTGATGTCCTTATATGATCACAGAAAGAGGTATACTCCAAGTACAACATCCTTTCCTACCTACTCTGTCTGAATTGAAACATTTGCACAGTTCTGCATATTGAGCACACATTTCAAAGGGAGAGAGGAACACAGCTTGACCTATACTAGGAAGATGCACATAAGTGGATTACATCTTATGCAGAAGGTGCAACCTGAAAGAGAGTGTAAAGTGGTGGCATGGAAGAATGTAGCTAGGCTGTATTGGATGAGTTTGGAGAGGAAGCGAGTGAAGTTAAAAGCAAAGATTAAATGGTGGAAGTTGAAGGAGGATGGTAGGTATGAGATGCCAGATGATTGGGAAAGCACAGCTGTAGTGCTGAGAAGGTGTTTGGTGTATTGTCTGGACAGAGGAAAGAGAACAAGGAGAGTTCGTGGTGGAATGAGGAAGTCAACCATCCAAAGCAACAGGCAGTGCATAAGAGAGGTGAAGGAGAGAGTGCAGGAAGGGTGGAGTGGGTGAAGATTAGTGTTGGGGTGATTTAAGCACCTTGAGATAAATGTTTGTTGAGATTTTCTGCTATATAAATAAATAAATTGCTATATAAATAATGCAGACCCTTCAAGATGGTGAGAGAACTCTCGTCTATAATAATCGTGGCTGTCTACATATCACCACGGGCTAATGCTAATCCAGCTTTAGAGGCGTTGTACTGCCTGATCAGTGAGCAGATGAACGCCAATCCGGAGGCAGCCGTGATTGTGGCAGGGGACTTTAGCCATGTTGAACTGAAGACTGTGTTTCCCAAATTTTACAAGTTCATAAACTTTCCCACCAGAGACAATAACATTTTAGACCAGGTCTACTGTAACATCCCTGGTGCTTACAAGGCTGCAGCAGCCCCACACATGGGCATGTCTGACCACATCTCAGTGGTGTTCAGCCAACAACCTGGCACTGAACACAGGAAAGACCAAGGAGGTCATCGTGGACTTTAGGAGGTCCAGGAAGATGGACCACATCCCCCTCCTCATAGACGGAGAGACAGTGGAGCATGTGGACAACATCAAGTTCCTCCACATCACATCTGACCTTTCCTGGTCTACCAACTCATCCCACCTGGTGAAGAAGGCACAACAAAGGCTCTTCTTCCTCAGGAAACTGAAATGGGCTGGACTCTCCTCTCAGCTGCTCGTGAACTTCTACCGGGCCTCAATCGAAAGCGTTCTCTGCCTGTCAGAGCCATCACCCCCCAGAGCGCCACACACAAACCTCACACACCTCAACACCTTGCAGTCACTCACACTCAGACACCTCCCCCAACAGCAACACCTACACACTCACCCCCCCCCCACTACAACCACATGCTGCACTCACACACCTACTCCCCTCTTCAGCCACACACATAATCCCTCCCACTTAATAAGAGGGAGGCTGGTGACTTTATTCGGCACTACTCTGCAGATTTTATTATATTTTATTATATTTATTTTACTGTGGTTCTTAGGTATAGTGTACATAGGTGTATATTTGTCTTTTAAACAGTAGCTGCAATGTAAATTTCGCTGAACGTTCAGTGACAATAAAGCAATCTAATTCTAAATTGAATTGAATTTAATGGATAGCAGCAAGAGTGAAAGAGAAGGCTTACAAGACGGTTTCATGTATGGTTTGGAGATGGTGTCAGCTCAGGTTGAGCAGTTTGGAGACACAGTCAGAGATGAGGCTGAGATGGTTTGGATATGTGTAGAGGAGGGATAGTTGATATATTGGAAAAAGTATGTAGAAGATGGAGCTGCCAGGAAGGAGGAAAAGAGAAAGACCTCAGAGAAGGTTCATGGATATAGTGAAGGAGGACATGCACAGGGAAGACAGAGGAGGATGCTAGGGATAGGGTGAGATGGAGGCAGATGATCTGTTGTGGTGACTCCTAAAGGGAGCAGCTGAAAGAAGAAGCACTGTACTGCATATGAGTCCTCTTTTTTGTGACTTAAAGTTTTCTTTGTTTCCTAAGAAAGACAACAACAGTGGATCTAGTTTTGTTTTTTAAACCCTCATTTGCCCAGTATGAAGCTGGGTGTTCAGCTAGTCTGATGCTAGCAGACAAAGCTGTTCCATTTATAAATGTTTGGGAGTCAGTAACATATCACTGAAATGAGATTTAAGCTGACCTGCTCTTTATTCTATTAACTATTAAAAACTGTTTATATAGCTGTGGTCAGAAGTTTTCATCATTTCTTCATGGGCGTGAATGTCGTAGTAATTTTTGGCTTAATAATTTCTTTTTTCCAGGGTCGGATGATTGTACAGTATAAATCTATAATGACATTAAAAAACAAGATTTGGGTGCACAAGTTTTAATTTATCTTGGATTTTCTCTCAATTTTCTCAAAAGTTACCATATAGGCTCAAATATAATCATACACCCCACTAATATTTGGTTAAATGCCCCTTAGCAAGTTGTACCTCGATCAGATGCTTTTGTTATCCATCAACAAGTTTCTGCCATAATTCTAGCTGGATATTTGACCACTCTTCTTGGAAGACTTGGTGGAGTTAATATACATTGATTGGTTTCCTGGCACAAACCTGGCTTTTAAGAGTAGCTCACAAGTTTTCAATAAGGTTGAGATTAGGGCTTTAGGAAGACCATTCCAGAAGTTTAATGTAGCCTGCTTTATCCTTTCTAAAACCAATTTGCATGTGTGTTTGGGGTCATTGTCCTGTTGGAACACTCATTTGTGTCCTAGTTTCAACCATCTAGCTGTTGATCTGAAGCGAAGCTGAAGAATTTCGAGGTAGTCTTCTTCCTCCATGATTCCATTACCTTTCTGCAATGTACCAGTAACACTGACAGCAAAACAGCCCCAGAGCATGATACGTCCACCACCATGTTTGGCAGCTGGTTCAGTGTTCTTATGTTTGAAGGCCTCAGCTTTACTCCTTCAAGTATGAGTGCTGCCAAACAAATCCTTTTTATACTGCAAACACTGCAAGACACTACCAACTGTAGTCAGTCATAATTACTAATGACAAATTCGCATTCCTAGCATTCATTTCAATGTCTCACTCTATGAATGTGCCTCCATGCATATTCCTTGGAAGCATTTATCTTATTCCACCAATCCTGATTGGCTGGTGATCACGATGACCATGTTGGGAAGAGCTACCCACTCTTAAGTAGTTGTGCTACAACATAGTCATTATTCAAAAACCTCTTATTGCTTTGGAGCATATCTCATGAGCAAATAGGCTAGCTAGTTTAACTGTCCATACACAGGAATGTTTAGCTAACTTCTCCATCACGGGGTGCTAGCTGCCTTTTTTGCTAATCTCATCCTGAGCCTGAGTGTTCACCATAGACCAGGGCATCCTACCACTTACCCTCCGGTAAAATGGTTATTTGTACGGTTTGGCACGCCAGCTAACACGCTGTCATCATCATTAGCTTTCCAGCTAACAAAGATGAACCCGTCATTCCCTCACCAAGCTAGCCTGTTGGGAACAGATCCTTACTTTCTCACAGCCAGGATTGTGGCAGATGGGGGCAACGAGGAAGGAATCATGGAAGCTGAACCATGGACTGGCACCAGCTGGGGCGCACAGCTGGATCTAGCTGTGGTAGCCCCACCGATGGAAGATGTACTAGAGTTGGATTATGGGGACAACGATGAGGAAACCTCAGAGCTCCTCATATCCGACAATGAGTGGGACGAAGATGAAATTTTTGTTCCGTCTTCTCAGGCTGCCAAGCCTAACACTGTGACCACCTCCCAGGGTGAGGACAGAGCACTGGCTTCCCCAGCTCCCAGCATGGATTTGCAGAACATGTACAAATGCGCCGCTTCCAGATTGAATATTCCATGGCCCGACATCATAACAGAGACCACCAGATCACGTTACGAGGGGAAGAAATTGCCCCAGGCCACCAGGGCAGCAAAACAGTTATTCCCAGTCTTCCCGGAGCTGTTGGAAGAGATAGCGATGTCATGGAAGGACTTGCTGTTGAGCAGCAGAAGCTCAGTACAGGGGACTTCGTCCCTGAATTTTGAGGGGATGAAGAAGCACAGTTTACTCCGCATGCCCCCTATGGAGCCCTTAGTTGCCATTCACCTTCATCCGCGATGAGTTCTTCTTTGCTCGCTGCGTGATTACAGACATTTGCATCTGCATGCAGTGCTGTGCAATCCAAGCCACAGGGAAATCTATGGGAATGATGGTGTTGCAGGAGTGTGCCAGATGGCTCAACCCAACAGACCTACCAGAGAGGGAAAAGGAGGACTTCTTGGACATGCTGATTGTGCATAACAGCATTTTCTGGACTGCTCTGGCTTCCATGCAGCAGAGATGTGAGGCGAGGAAGAGGGATGAAGCACTTAAGCTCTGCCTCCCTCAGAAAACCAAGCAGATGCTTACTCCTGCCCTGCGACAGACCTTTGCACAGGCTGTCTCTTGGCCACCCACTCAGTTCAGAATCCCATAACGGACGAAGCCCCAGCCACCCCCCGTAGCTACACTGAGGCAGCAGATGGGGGCAGGCTGGCCACTAAAAGGCCTGACTCAGACAGCGCCTCTGGCAAGATATCCTGCACAGTCCATCAGTCAGCAGGCCAGAAAGAAGAATAGAGCAGGCTGACAGGCTCCTCCATTCCCATAGGTGAAGAAGCTGGATGTTCCCTGTTCAGCAACCACACCTGCCATGTTGCAGTGTTGCAGGGGTAACCTCGCCCCAGCAACTCCCCATTGTCCTGGTTATGTCCATATGGAGTGCACAGGCCCAAGCCACAAGGAAAGGAGACTTTGTTTCAGGAACAGCAGACTCTGTCCCCTTTCACTGTCATTTAAGAAAGCATGTCCCACTGCAGCATCCAGACTTACTGTTGAGGGCACAGTCAAAAAAACAGACAATATAACAGCAGAAGCTACATGATCTGCTCTAAACCAACTCTTGACTCAAAGAGCAGAAGTTAGTTTTTTTTTTATTCCAGACATAGACTATTTGAAATGGGTGATAAACCGGGGCAGCTTTTAGCTCGCATAGTGGCAGGAAAATGTGAGGCTCAAGCTATTTAATCTCTTAAAAATGAAAGGGATTGAAATTATTATGAGAACAAAAAGCTTGTATCTATTGAAATCTGGGAGCGGATCTGCTATCCAGAGGTGCTCCATTATATGGCGACTGGGCCCTGCATACGTCCATTGTAGAACAGCTGTGGCTGCACTATGGCCAGGCTTCGGTCGATCTTTTCATTTCAGAAGAAAATGTGCAGTGTCCGCATTTCTTCTCCTTGCATGATCAAAGTACACTTCTCTGCGTGGACGTGTTCACACACGTTTGGCCACCTGTGCTCTTGTACACTTTTCCTCCTCTGGGTCTAATATCGCCCACTCTGTCTAGAGTGAGGGAACATCGCCACACACTGATTTTGATACCTCCACTCTGACCAGCAATGCACTGGCTAGTGGAGATATATCAGCTTTTGTGCAGGCAGCCATGGCAACTCCTGCTTCTGCTGTGGGGGGCGATTTTCCACATCCAGAGCACCTGGCACTTTGGGCCTGGCACATGAGTGGGTCAATCTAAGCACGGTGGGCCTTCCCCAGGGGGTGATTTACACTATTCTGAATGCTAGCACATCCTGCACCTGGTCTCTTTACAACTGTAAGTGGAGGGTGTTTGAGGACTGATGCCACAATAAGGGTCACATTCCCTTTTGGTGTCCAGTTGGCCCAATTCTGTTATTCCTACAGGACTTGATTGACAAGCAAAAAGCATTTTCCACAGTTAAAGTGTACTTGGCTCCCATTGCGGCCTTCCACGTGAGGTTTGGTGATAAAACGGTTAGCCAACACCTTTTGGTTTGCTATTTTATGGAGGGGGCCTGTAGGTTACTCCCTGTCTCCAGGCCACTGGCACCCCCTTAGGACTTAGCAGTGGTTTTGGATGGACTCTGTGGCCCTCCATTTGAACCTCTACAGGTGGCTGATTTAAACCATCTGTCTCTGAAGACTGTGTTGCTACTGGCTTTAGCCTCGGCTAAACGTGTTGGTGATATTCATGCTCTTTCACCACATCCTTCATGTCATGTAAACAGGTCGGAAACCCAAATGCAGAGTTCAGTTTCTAAACAAACATTTACTCAAGTGGAGAAGTAGTCCAAATGGTAGCAGATAAAGTCCACAAATACAGTGCGAAAACACAACCAGAAACCACAGTATGAAACCACAAGGAACACCAGCAAACACACAGTTTAAATACACACGGGGTAATTAGGAAAATGAGAAATACCAGGGCATACAGCTGAAACTAATCAGAGAAAACAAGACAAGGGAAGCAAAACTAAAGTGCACCTGAGACAAGAGATTATCAAAATAAAACAGAAAAATCAATACAGAAAACCTAACACAAAGACAGAGACTTAACAGCAAGACACTGGGAACAGTAACTAGACTTAAACAGGTGACCTAAGAAAATTTGAGAAGTAAATCATGGAGAACCCAACCACTAATTTAAATACTTTACAATTATTGGAAAATACATTTTTTTTAGTAGGTTTACAGAACAGAATAGGTCCATTGTAACCTTTTCTGAATTACTTCTCCAAGTTGTTAAGATTGAATACATCTTATTTTCAGCTTGTGACTGCAACCTCGATGGAACAAAATGGCCGTCATGTGACCCTGAAACTGGTGAGTGTGTCTGTCGGGTCGGTTTCACTGGTATATTATGTGATGAATGCGCCCCCGGATTCAAAACTTCATTCCCAACCTGTGAGGCATGCCATCCCTGCAATGCACTCTGGACTGAAATCATCACGGATGTCCAGCAAGCTGCAGAGCGGATGAGAACCTTCATCCCTCATAACCACCTGAAGCTGACAGATAATCATCACCTAGAGGAAATGCTTGGCATGCACTCTATGCTGGACAGCCTGGCCAATCTGATAGGAATCTCCATGCCAAATGTGGAGAATGTGGAGAAACTGTTTGTGAAGTTGAGGTAAGTCCTGAAAGGATTAACTTAAAGGGAAATCCAGTAACCTTAACATATATAAAGGGGAAATCCAGCAAACTTAATACATATAAAGAGTTAGGATTATTTTGACTTCCATGCAGCCAGACTTTCTTTTAATTTTTAAAGTGGTCTTGGGCACTGTTTCTTCAGCTTTCTGAAGGTCTTCCAAAGTTCTTCTTTAGCATTGGCTGCTTTTTCACTTATTTTCAGGCCAGTACTTGCACTTGACCATTTTCAGAGGATTATTTTTCAAATTTAACCCTGTAGCACTGAACTTATTGTCGCGGACACAGCATATTTCAAATGTCCTGCTGTTTGTGGACTTCCAGCAATAATTACCATAATAACCCTATGTTAGCTGTGAAGTGGAATTTCTCAGCTTTCAGAAACCGAATTTTCCCAACAGGACAAACAGTCACGTAATTATGGTAATTCAAAATGCATTTGATCAGATGTCTCAGTGGTGATATGCTCAGTGTTAACCAGCTGTTCACGGCAGATAAGGGCAGGTCACAGGTGTGTCAGTGGCAATTGCCCAGTGTTATAGGATTATGCCACTTAACTCTCACCTATGAATTATTTAAGCATAAAAAGGCTCCTAACTTGCGTCAACACAACAGACAACTTTGCAAAGAATCATTTTTAAATTGTGTTTTTAGGCACTTCGTTGCTAGCAGCCAGTCATAAAAAAAATACAATTTGTTACCATTTCTTAGTTGAATCTATGAAAATTGCCAAAGATAACACAGTTTGACAGCATTAAATAGTATTTTTGCTCCAACAAACTGATTCCTAAAGAGCTATTAGCAGAAAACTCAGCATATTTCAGCATGGTGTGCAGCCCTTATAAAAATTCAGTAAACTTGACAAGCGGATGACAGAAAAAGAAGTGTGAGGCTGAAGGGATTAAAAAAAATATAAGCTGCTGCTGCTGCTGCTTAAGCCTTCTATGTTTCTGCGTGTTTGTTTATTGACCAGGAATGAGACAAAACAACAGAATAAGGAGTTCAATTATTAAATTTAATTAAGCCATTTTCAAACAGTTTTAGTGATTAATCTGGGTGAGAACTGCAAGGCATACCCAGTAGTACTGAATATGACATGAAGCACTCACATCTTCTCTTTCAGCACACAGTTTCATATAGTCAAAGCTTATCAATCTTGGTTACAAAACAAGAAATGTGGAAAAAAGAGAATTTCAACAGCTGGGTGTTCAAATGACCTCGGAGACTCCATTCTATCACTGTGTAGTCTCTCAGTGGCTGACCGTTCCCCAGTGAGAACACTCAGTTCCTGATGACACCAAACAGTATGTATTTCTGTGTCATTTAATCAGTTATGTTTATTTCCTAGTCTAAGGCAAAGTTTCTCAGGCAACTAAATGTAAAGATGATAGGTGCAAACATATACCATGAGTATATTTGGAACTTCATAAAAACTCATTTCTTTCAAGGCCTAAAAAAGTATCTACAGTAGATGAACAGTATCTGAAAGTCATGTTCTTAAGAAACAGAAAAAAATCCAACAAAGACCTGACCTGATCCATTTACTGTTCACTGAAGCCTCATCAGAAATGGTCTCAGTGGTGCGGCAGCTGTCAAGAAGCCATTCTTAAGCAATGGAAATAGGGAGAAAAGGCTGAGGTATACTATATTGCACAGGAACTGGGCTGAAAATCAGTGGCAACAGGTCTGATGGAGTGATGAATCCACATTTAATATTTTTGTCTCCAATCATTGTCCATATTTACGGAGGAAGTCGGGTGAGAGTTCCAACCATGAGTGTCTACAGCCATCTGTAAAACACAGCAGACAGTCTGTCATGGTTGGGGCTGCATTTCATCTAGTGGTCTTGGAAATCTTTTGAAATTTGTAATTATGAACGCAGAAAAGTATAATCAGATTTGGATCCTCCATCTAACACCATCTGGAAAGAGTCTGATTGGCAACAGCTAAAATTTTCACTGACAATGTTTTTAAGACATTCTTGCAGTTTAACTATTCATTTATACTGAATAATCAAACTGTATTTATCTCACAGGAAGTTGAAAAATGCTATCGACCCAAACATGATCCTGATCAATATGTCTCCCCTCCTCAACACTGAAATTGACAACAGTCATCTGGAGTTCAAAACCCTGATGAAGAACCTGAAGGAGAAACTCAACAATGTGCCAAGTGATGAAGAAAATCACCAACTAAAAGGTAAATCATTTTGTTTTCAAGTGTGTTGCTTTTAAAGCCACTTCAATGTTACTTCAGTGTCACATCCCATCAGAAATTTTTCCTTTTCTTAGAGTCCTTGAAATGTCTTTAGATAAACTCCAGATGATCTCTTTCTGAGTTCTTGATAACTCCACATTTGAATGAATGATCAGGAATTAATGTGATGTAATGAATGTGGAGTTAAATACCTAAAAATATCTTCTTATCTTGAAATTGAAGAATTCTGAATATTCTCTTAGGCTGCTTTCATCCACCGGCAATTCAATTAAAAAACAAAAAGAGCAGAACTGTTTTAAACCTGACACAGCACGATTTCAAATAATCAATATAACATATGCAGAGAAACGTACAAAAATGGAAAACGTCAAGTCTTCATCAGAGATTAACATATATTAACAGAAATGGGTTTTTTTTCTTTCTTCATCACAGAACAGAGTTCATATTCATGATCTCAGTTTTACTTGACATCTCTGCTGAGCTGGTGTCTCATCTGAATCTGTTGTAGATTTGGTCGATAAGATCCAGAAGCTTCATAAAGTATTCATATCAGATGAAAAAAGGGTGAGAAATGCCAACAAAGCTGTAGAGGACTCCATAGACACCAGACAGGAAGTCAAAAGCAAACTGAGCACATGCAGCAGCACAGAAGACCTGGGACCACTGGAGATGAAGGTCAAAGAGCTCAGTGTGGTTCAAGTCAACCAGAAGGTGAGTCTTTACCAAATAAGTCATAAACATTTAGGTTTTAACCTGCAGTAAAGCCAATAACTGGTAGCTGCTCAACCTTTAACAACAAATAAAAGAATTAGTAGCACTATCCACCATACCACCATGCCAATGGGCAATGACGTGATGCTAAACTTGATGGAATGTGCTAAAATCGGTGCGATCAGTGCAATGTGCTCACAGGCAGCAGTGCTAACCATCATGCCACCATGCCAATAGGCAATGAAGTGATCCTAAAATCGGTGGAATGTGCACACGTTTTTTTGACACCAATTAAAAGTAAAGCG
>JAMQGT020006610.1:0-12805 GCA_024447675.2 Pterophyllum scalare
CCCAGCTCACAGCTCTTATTTACACGTCGAAATTATCAACACCTTTGCTTTCACAGTGTTATTACGGCCAAACTTCAGTGTCTGTTTATTGGTCAGTGCAGTTTTATGGCTCAAACCCACTGTAAAGAATCACTGGCAAAATTACAATATTGTGTCAGAACTGTTGAGATCTTGAAAGCATGCCCAAACAACCTGTACTCATGGGCTGCTCATAACATTTATGTGATGATGTAAAAGGGAAATATTGTTTTGTGGGAATGGATTAAAAAAAAAACAACTGGATATGTAAGTTGGCACACAGCAAAAATGCACAATAAAGATTCACAGTTACTTCCACTAGGCATACCAGAAATCTGTGATATCCGGTTTGCCTTAGTTAGGGATTTTGCTTGCAACTAAATGTGGGCAACAAATAAAACATGCTCTTTTTTGTGAATTCCAAAAATTAAAAATATATAATTGAACTAAGAGGAATTCAGATCTCCTCTCGGACTGCACCCAGTTGGCTTGCTGCCATGATGCGTGTCTGACAAAGCAGGTTTGGTGATAAAGTGCACTGGCAGCAAATTACGATGCAGCTCTTTTAATTTCTATTTGGATAGTGCCACAATTGTTGTTTTTAGCCATGCACAAAAATATTGAGTTAGATTAGATCAGATTCAATTTATTGTCATTGCATATTGCACAAGTAGAGTGCAACAAAATGCAGATTGCATCTAACCAGAAGTGCTTGAATGGTGATTAAAAAAGAGCACATGATAACAGGAGCAGTATATGTACAGAAGTGCAATAATATATATACAGAAGTGCAATAAAATGCTCAGTCTGGGGGGGTTTAGTAGTGCAAAGTAGAAGTAGTACAGTAGTGCAATAAAACTCAGTAGTGGAGTAAAAGTGGTGCAGTAGTGCAATAGATACTCAGTCCAGGGGGTTTTAGTGTGTGCATGTGTGATGAAGGGTGTGCTTGTGTATGTGTGTGAAGGTGAAGGGGGGTGGGGAGAATCAATAGGGAGATAACTGTGAGGAAAAAAGCTGTCCCTAAACCTGGTGGTTTTTGTCCGGAGGCTTCTGAAGCGCCTTCCAGAGGGCAGGGTGGTAAACAGTCCTTTACTGGATGGGAGGAATCTGTTGTGTTAGTTGCTTTCCTGAAACAAGTAGATGTCACTAATGGTGGGAAGCGAGGCTCTGGTGAGACCCTCAGCAGTTTTCACCACCTTCTGAGACAGAGCAGTTCCCATAGTAGACTGTAAAACAGCTGGTTAGGATGCTCTCAGTGGTGCAGTGGTAGAGGTTCACCAGGGTGTCTGAAGAGAAGTGGTTTTTCTTCAGAGTCCTCAGGAAGAGCAGGCACTGGACTAGTCTTAACCTAAGAAACATTCAGATATAAAATAAATTTTTTTGCCTGTTTAATGGACAATGTCAAAAGTTGTCTAAACAAAGGCATTTAAAACCATTAATCACATTCTTTTATGATGAATTGCACTTTAAATGCTGCTTAACTGTACGGCACTGCGCATGCGCATTATGAACACTGCACGTTATACTCCAAACAATGAAGAATATGGAAACGATGTTCACGCATCATTGAATATGAGAAAATAACAACCGAAAAACAAATAAATTGCTACTTAAAAGTCTGACGCATTGTGCCACGCATTATCAAAAATGCTCATTGCTCTACAATTCATGACACACATCAAAACAATACCATACACACATCCATCCATTTTGTTCCTCCTATCTGGGGTGGCCCAGACCTCTCTCTCACCCAGCCTCCTCCTCCAGCTTACCCCTGATTCAGACTTCAGCTGCTACGACGTAAGTGGCTGATGTTGATGCGTTTATACCTGTGCAGGTGCATTGCATGTGTTAATTACATTTCGGTTGTGTCCCGGTGTTTTACATGCGGTGTAGGCTGACAGAAACGTAAAATGCTGTGTTTTTAAGGCGCAAATACATTTTTCCCGCTAGTTTTCTCGCTTCTTTGTACAAACCGGAAATGCAGGGAAGGAAGGGTGTTTCTTAGGAGGTATGCTTACATTATGGCATTTTTCTATAACGATGTAAAGGCTGCAGCTCCATCTGGTGGCAGATGGCTGGATAACATTTAGGACAAACATTTACTTGCACTGGGTTTATTGAAACCTTAATAATTAGGCTAACCGACTAGTACGTCTGGTACCGACTAGTAACAATAGTGACGACTAGTCGTCTAGTCGAGTAATCGCGCGCATCCCTAGTTTGATGATTAACTTTGAGGGGACGGTGTTGATTGCTGAGCTAAAGTCTAAGAACAGCATTCAGGCTTACATATCCTTATTGCCCAGGTGTGAGAGGACAAAGTGCAGTGCAGTGGAGACTGCATCCTCTGTGCTCCTGTTCTTGCAGTAGGCAAATTGGTGTGGGTCCAGGGTGGGGTAAGACAGAATTTGAGGTGTGCCAGGACCAGCTGCTCAAAGCACTTGGTGACGATGGGAGTAAGTGCTACTGGGCGGTAGTCATTAAAGCACATTAGGGAGGAGTGTTTTGGTACTGGCACAAGATTTGAAGCAGCCTGGCACAACAGCATGGCAAAGGACAGGTTGAATAAGTCCATCAGGACACCCGCCAGCTCCCCTGCACATGCTCTGTCTGTGGATGCCATCAGGACCTGCAGGTTTGTGTCGGTTGATCCTGCTCAACGCTGCTTTGATGTTGGTGTGGGAGAATGTTAGGGTTTAGTGGTCAGCACTCAGTTCTCCCCTGATTGGAGATTCTTGGTCGTCTGTCACAAAGCAAGCATAGAGGTTGTTAAGCTTGTTGAGGAACGAGATATCAGAGGAGGGGAGGGAAGGGGTCGAACAGCTTGTAGTCGCTGATGACCTGAATGCCTTGCCACATGTCGGTTGGAGTTTGAGAAGTGCTAGAGATAGAGTTGTATAATGAACATTATACAGTGTGTGTTAAGCAGAAATAAATGCTTGACATGAAAGAAAATACAGAAAATATATCTATTTTTTTCAACCATCTAGATATTTATAAATAGTTAAAGCTACAAGCAGTGATGATAGAGCCCTCACACCTTGGCACACGTTGAGGCATGCTGCGGTTCAAGGTGGTGGTGGTCGAACAGTCAAAGCATTTCCTGCAGTCATTGGGATGTTGTACACCCTGAATTATTATGTCGTTGCATGAGAAAGCTCCTAATCACTTCCTGTGCAAACTAAGTGGCATATGAGAAAACACTAATTATATGTCATGGTGTTCTGTATCATGTGCAACCACTAATGAAAATTTCATGTATAATGGATGATGTCTGTCACCCACTAATAATTTCCTGTTGCCACTAAGTTGCACTATGAGTGTGACCTAATATTGGCATGTAGATTTCTCCAGACTTAGACTGTTATCAAGCATGTCAAGTTTGGGACAGATTGGGCAACATAGATTTGACATATAAAAATGTAATGTTATGGCGTTGCAAATGATCAAAATTCAGCATGCCATTACGTATATGCCATTCAACAAAAACTGAAAAGTTTTGCAATTTAACATCGCCAAGGTCTATAGATTGAACTCACCAAAGGTGTTTTGATCTGTTGAAATCTCTAGGAATAAGTGAAAATGTCACCAAATTTACATTTTTCAGCTGTTACTTTTTTTCTCTACTTCAGCTCCCAGAATGGATCGCTATAACCGCAGTTTGTTAGCGAGCGCCGCCATTAGCACTAGCGATTGTTCTGTACCGGAAGGACCCCTTTCCCGTCAGAATATTTTTTATACTTTAATCCCTGATTATTGACTAAATATAGACCTACGGTAGAAACATATTTAGGAGAATTCTTGTGAATACAAAGCATTACAACATTACGCTCTTGCAGCACCCAGTTTTTCAACATAAACACTGATAACACAACAGCAGCAGTCAGCTGTTTTACGTGCAGTCTGTCTGCGCAAAGGGGCAGAGCCATTGTAGAGATGCTGAGCTCAGATGGAGCGGAAGTTAACGTTTTTCTAGCATTCAAAAGGAGTTTTTCCCCCCTGTAACCACCATTAAACATTTACTGGGAAACAGCTGGACCTCCTTTATCAATCACCTGATCAGCAAGTGAAGAAAAGAGAACTTTGTAGTTGCTCCATCCACCCTGTTTGTTTCACACAGCAAAAAAAAAAAAACTGCAGTAGGGAAGTTAAAATATGCAGATAAACTGTTAATATGAAAAAAAGTATTTCTTACTCAAGTAATTGGTGGAATAATTGATAGAATACTCGATTACTAAAATAATTGATAGCTGCAGCCCTAGAAGAGGCACAACTTGGTAATTTACTAAGTTGTTTTGAATACATTAATTTTTAAATATAGATTTAAATGATCAAGCATCTAATAACAAATTTCTTTCTCTCCTTAGGGACTACTTTGCCTACCTTGGAGCCAAGAAAATAGTCAATAGATATGGAATTGATGTCAGTCACAGCTTTAACACTCTCAAACAGAGACTGAAGAGGAAAGGGAAGGGATCCTCTAGCCTACTGGCAAGAGAGTGAGAAAATTTCCAAAGTTTCAAAGACACACTTTGTAAAGCTGAGGAAATGGCTTTCTTGGACAATCCAGCCATTATTCTGGCTCATATCAGACAATCTCATGTGACGAGTGATGACACAGGAATGTGTGAGATGGTACTAATAGATCAGGATGTTGATCTAGAGAAGTGCCAACTATCCCTGGTGCCTGGCAGCAACTTTGGGTCAACTGGATCAGGCCTCCTGAATGAGGGGGGTTGTAATGCGACAGACAGCCATGCCTGTGATCTCTCCCAGTCTATGGACATCACCTCCAGCTGGGACTTTGGCATCCGTCGGCGCTCCAACACAGGTAGGCTCATCTCCAGGGCTTGTTAGCAGGGCCAGCTTTCTGTCAGGCACACCTCCTGCCTGTTGTCATGGTGGGAGGCAGCCAGAAAGCTTGTTCTGCTGCTGTTTGGAAGGGGTCTGTGTGGCTAATCTGGGCCAGTGGTTTTAGTGGCGCTCCAGTCAAATTGTGTGCTGCGCATGTGAAAAGCATGGGATAACACTGTGGTTCATTGTGCGTTTCAATAATTGCTATGAGGTGACTAGTACATATTTCATTTGATATGATTGTGGAGGTGACAAGTGACACTGCAAAATAGTCAGTGACTACGGCAAATCGATGGCCATTTTACTTTGACAATAGAAAAAAAGGAATACAATCAAAGTTCTGAGGCGGAAGCCATTCTTGAGTGTTGCAGAACTATACTATGTCCCACCTGTCTTCTTTATGCTCCAAGATCCAGTGCCTACTCCATACAAAGTTAAAGTCCAACAGCCAGTTCCACCTCCTGTGATGATGAAAAATAAGGCAATCCCACTCATTATGTGAATGTTGAATTCATTTTTGTTGCTCTGGATATCATTATGTTTTAATATCAGTTGCTGAGTTATTGTGGCAGCATCTCTAAAACTGTGTCAGATGGATCAAGAAATATGAGGAATGAGTAAACCACAGAGGTTAGTCTGGATAATCTGGATGAGTTGTTGGATTATTTCTAAACCTTGTGCTCTTCGCAGTGCCTGTGTTTCTTGATCTACTGGAAATGTTTTGGTGATGTTACTGTTTTGTGTCAGTGCTGGGGTGGTATTGCCAAAAAGTATTTTAGTAGTTTCAGCTTACATTATTATTATTGTTACTGTTATTTCTGCATAAATAGACCTTTATATTTGTTTACAGTGGCTCATTCTTCAGGAATTAATATGCACTCATCATGAGCAAGGATGTCTGTTTTGAGTTTTTAATAATTTATTTGAACTGTTCTTTTTCCAGGCTGGAGTGGTTATACAGTTTATATCTTTAATGACTTTAAAATTGTGTGCCCAATTCTTGTTTAGTTTTTTAAATTTATTTTGGATTTGTAGTGAATTTTACTTTACCATGGACTGTGAGGGTCTTGACCAAGAAAGAAGCTCTACTGAAATTTGCAGCTGCTCGTATGGATAAGCCGAATGCCTTCTGAAGAAGGGTTTTATGGTCTTACGAGACAAAGCTTGAACTATTTGTCCATAAGAGGTACAGGTTTGGAAGAGAAAAGTTGAGGCTTTTAAACCTAGGAACACTGTACTACAGGGCTCCTCAAATCCAGGCCTCGAGGGCCGGTGTCCTGCAACTTTTAGATGTGTCTGTTTCAATGCACCTGAGTCAAATATAGAAGTCAGTAGCAGGACTCTGGAGAACTTGACTGCATACTGAGGAGGTAATTCAGCCATTTAATTATGTTGTGTTGGATCAGGTGTGTTGGATCTAAAAGCTGCAGGACACTGGCCCTCAAGGCCTGGATTTGAGGATCTCTGCTGTACTAGTCGGTGGCAGTGGCGCCATGTTCTGGGGCTGTTTTGTTGCCAGTGGTACTGGCACATTGCACAAAATGGATGTAATATTGAAGGAGGACTATATTTTTTTCTGTTTGTGGATGAGAGAAATTCCAAACTAAATTCAAACTTGTGCACCCAATCCTTGTTTTGTTTTTTTTTATAGTCATTAAAGATGCATGCTGTACAATCAGCCCGCCCTGGAAAAACAACCGTCCATCCAGCCATCCATCCATCCATTCATCCATTTTCTGCTGTGTTACTTGGTCTGGTTTGCGGGTGCAGCAGTCTAAGCACAGATACTAGGGCTGGGCAATATATCCAGTTTTTGAAAATTATCAATATATTTTCATACGCAATATAAGATGAGACAATATCATTTATAAACTCCTCATCAAACTCTTAATACCAGTTAAAAAATTGCAAGAATTTGCATTTTGCACTATTGGATCCTAAGAAGGTTCTAAATAGAGCTTCACAATGCTAAAAGAAGAAATCGGCACAAGAGACAAAAACCTTTGAGCAGGGAATTTTCTGAAAACTGCATTTACACTCAAACATGATTTTTTTCAGCTGATCAAAAGTTTAAGACCATAGCCTTTTAAAAGCCAAAAGCTGTGCAAAAATCTGGATTCCATGCCATTTTCTGTCAAGTCTCTACACTGTCAAGACCTCCTGAAGGCAAAAGCAAAAAAGCTCACTGACTTTGAACGTGGTAGGATTGTTGAGCTGCATAAGCAAGGACTCTCACAACGTGCCATCACTGCTGAGGTTGGACGTAGTAAGACAGTCATTTTGCATTTTTTAAATGTTCCTGAGGGTTGTGGAACAAAAAAGTCAAGTGGTAGACCCAAAAAATTTCACCAGCGCTGAGCCGCAGGATCTGATTGGCTGTCCGTCAAGACACGGGACGATTCTCTACCCAAATTAAGGCCATTACTGGTGCTGACTGCAGCCCAATAACCATCAGATGGCATCTGCGAGGGAAGGGCTTCAGAAACACAAAACATCTTCAAAGGCCACGTCTTCTTCAACACCACAAAATTGCCCGTTTGGACTTTGCAAGGGTGCACCAAACATGGGACACTGAAAGGTGGAAGAAAGATATCTTCTCTGATGAGAAAAAATTTAACCTTGATGGTCCTGATGGCTTCCAACATTACTGGCATGACAAGGAGATCCCACCTGAGATGTTTTCTACACGGCACAGTGGGGGGGGGGGTCATCATGATTTGGGGTGCGTTTTTGTTTTCAGATCGTGGGGGCAAACAGCAGCTGGCTATGGGAGATTTGCAGCGGGCATCCCTCATGACTGAGGGCCCTCGTCTGTGTGGTAATGACTGGGTTTTTCAACAGGACAATGCTGCAATTCACAATGCCCGCCTGACAAAGGATTTCTTTCCAGGAGAACAACATCACTCTTTTGGACCATCCTGCATGTTCCCCTGATCTAAATCTGACTGAGAACATTTGGGGATGGATGGCAAGGGAAGTTTACAAAAATGGACATCAGTTCCAGACAGTGGATGCCCTTTATGAAACCATCTTCAACACTTGGAGCAACGTTCCTACTAGCCTCCTGGAAACACTGGCATCAATCATGCCTAAACGATTGTTTGAAGTGATCAACAAGAATGGTGAAGCTACTCCTTATTGAGTCCTTTTTTTGAGACTTTGAATTTTGTTTTGGGGGGGATTTCGTTTTTTTTTTTTTTTTTTTGAGCTATGGTCTTAAACTTTTGATCAGCTGAAAAAAAATCATGTTTGAGTCAAAAATATAAAAAGTTTTTGTCTCTTGCTCCAATTTCTTCTTTTAGCATTGTGAAGCTCTACTTAGAACCTTCTTAGGATCCAATAGTGCAAATTGCAGACAATTGCAATTTTTTAACTGGTCTTAAGATTTTGATCAGGAGTGCATCAATATAGTCTAGGTCGCATTAAAATCATACTTGAAGCTTCACCAGTTCGCCTTTCTCTTCTTCCAGTTTGCCTCTGCACAGCTTCGCACTGCCCTGCCTCTCTCCTCTTCACCCGTTAATCATGCGGGAACGACCACATGGCAGTGTTCCCAACTTAGTGACTTTGTTGTTAAATTTAATGGCTTTTCAGACCCCGCTGGCGACTTTTTTTTCCACCAAAAGTGACTAGCGGTAAATTTAACGACTTTTTCTGGTGAGGTAGGAGAGTTTTGGAAACCTGAAATCCTCCGCTGTCGCCGTGTTTTGTGTACATACAGCCTTTGTTCTGCATTCGTTGGTACGCTTTGGTATCGGCCGGACCCCAAAGAGTCCCTGCCTGCAGGTAAGAGAACGCTGCAATATGCAGCAGAAGTTGGTTTGTACTGTAAGTCACGTGACCTTAATAGCGGAAGTGGGCCTTATATGTGTGCTTGCAGATGTTGCATTGAGCAGCTGGGCCTCTTGCTGTGATATGTCAGCGCATGTGTCTGGATTTACTGAGATGGCTAAAATCCTGCAGATGTAATTTTGTTCAGTCTGTCTGTCATGGACAGGAGCCTGTACCTGGATGCTGGTTTGTACTGTAAGTCACGTGACTTTTGTAAAGAATAAGTCAGCCTTTTGCTATTTTTGTTCTGTATCTTTTCTATTTACATTTTAATAGCACAGCTGTGAGTCTTTTTTATAGAGGAAAAAAGCATTAATTTATTTGCGGAGCATTTTTTAAATATGCCAATAGTTCATTATTGAGTAATTTCTCATGTATATCTACAGCTGAAAGTTAATTAAAATGTATGTATGACATTTGGGACATGTAGCTTTGACTCTGAAGTGCTTTTTTGTTTATACCTTTTGGGAAGAAACTATATTGAGATATATATCGTATATTGCCATTCAGCTAAAAAACATTGAAATATTACTTTTGGTCCATATCGCCCAGTCCTAGTTCAGGTTACTGCGTTAGACTGAGTTACACTGTGGCAGCAACATAAGAGCTTTTTTAAACCAAATTAGCTCACAATCTGGAAAAAAAGGTTTCCCAATTTATCTATTAGTAATTAAAAAAATGTGAAATAATTTTGACTATGTATGTATTTGTATAAAAATGTATCACAGTGCTGGAAAATCTTGAAAATTGATCTTGAAAGTGCTTAAAAAGTGCTTGGATTGTATCCTGGAAAAGGTGTATGAACACTTGAGTGGTGGACAAGCAGAAAGAAGGACAAAAGCTGTAGTGATAGACATAGCAATACCAAGTGATGGCAACATCAAGAAAAGGAACACGAGAAGTTTGATAAATACAAAGGGCTGAGAGAAGACCTAGAGAGGATGTGGAATTTGAAGGTAACACTCAGGGCAGTGACCCCCCAAACTGGGAGAAAGAGTGCAGTCCTGGGAACAGGTAATATATTGTACAGGACCCTCAAGCTCCCAGGCCTCTCGTAGTAGACCCGAACTTTGAGGATGAAGTGTGTGTGTGCATGTGTGTGCGTGTGCAAAGTGCTTTCAGCACCCAATAAAATAGGGTTCTTATTCCTTGGATTTCAGTGTGCCCCCTCTGTGATAACATGTTCAGGTATTATTATTTGGAGTGGCTGTGGCTCAGGAGGTAGAGCAGGTCTTTGCGTGTGAGCGCGTTTCAGTAGTGTGTGTGTGAGCGCGTTTCAGTGATGTGTGTGTGAGCGCGTTTCAGTGATGTGTGTGTGAGCGCGTTTCAGTGATGTGTGTGTGAGCGCGTTGGTGATGTGTGTGTGAGCGTGTTTCAGTAGTGTGTGTGTGTGTGTGAGAGCATTTCAGTGATGTGTGTGTGAGCGTGTTTCAGTAATATTGTCAGTAACGGCCCCTCATACTGTTGTGTCTTTTAAAAAAACAGCTAAAATTTTTTCTGTTTAAGCAGGCTTTCTGTTGACTTTATTTTTATTCTTTTTCTCTTTAATATGGTAACGTTAATATGTTTTTAACATGGTGTTTTATCTTTTTTTTATACTGTGTTTTAATTGGTGGAGGCGTGGAAAAACATGTCAGCGATAATCCACTCAGTGTTAAAGGGAATCTGTCGCAGTGATGGAGAGCTTCTTAGAATCTGAGGGTTTTTTCTGAACTCCATTCCAGTAAGTGGCAGTAATGCAGCTCTAAGCTGGTTTGGTCAACCGCAAACCCACAAGAAGAAGAAGAAGATAACAGAGAACTGTAATGCAGCTAATGTGAGCGAAATGCTATTTAATGGATCGGATTGCATTTTTTATTTCTTTGTGATATCCACTCCAGTAATTTAGGTCAGGATGGGACTGATACTGAATATTTTTAGAAATGTTGGTCAACTGAAAAGTATGAACATGAAAAGTATGAGCAAGTACAGCACTCAGTACTTAGCTGGGGCTCTTTTTGCCTGGATTACTGCAGCAATGCTGCGTAGCATGGAGTCTATCAGTCTTTGGCACTGCTCAGGTTTTATGACAGCCCAGGTTGCTCTGATAGTGGCCTTCAGCTCTTCTGAATTGTTGGGTCTGGCGTATCGCATCTCCCTTTTCTCAATACCCTATAGATTTTTTATGGGGTTAAGGTCAGGTGAGTTTGTTGGCTAATGAAGAACAGGGATACCATGGTCCTTAAAGCAGGTACTGGTAGCTTTGGCACTGTGTGCAGGTGCCAAGTGCTGTTGGAAAATGAAATCTGCATCTCCATAAAGTTGGTCAGCGGCAGGAAGCATGAAGTGCTCTAAAACTAACTGGGAGACGGCTGCGTTGACCTTGGACCTCAGAAAACACAGTGGACCAACACCATCACATGACATGGCATCCCAAACCATCACTGACTGGAAAATTTACACTGGACCTCAAGCAACGTGGATTCTGTGCCTCTCCTCTCTTCCTCCAGACTCTGGGACCTTGATTTCCAAAGGAAATGCAAAACTGACTTTGATCAGAGAACATAACTTTGGAGCACTCAGCAGCAGTCCAGTCCTTTTAGCCTTTAGCCCAGGTGAGACGCTTCTGACGCTTTCTCTTGTTCAAAAGTGGCTTGACACGAGGACTGCGACAGCTGAAACCCATGTCTGCATACGTCTGTGCGTGGTGGTTCTTGAAGCACTGTTTCTTTCATTCGTAGCACTGACCACAGACAAACAATATAAAACTAGTGTTAGCTCACTAGCTTGATAGCTAACAGTGAAAAAAAAACAGCTCAGTGTTATCTAAAATTATCAAAAGTTTAGAACTTGCCTGCCATTAGTACTTCTTTTGTCAACTCATTTTTGAAATCCTCAACCTTTAGATGTCTTGTAAGCAGCCCCAGTTTACCACAAAACATTTTCTCTTGGATCTCCTCTGCTCCTTTGCTTGGCACTGTGCCGGACACCAGTCTTACAAAAAAGAAGCAACCTGATTGGCTCTCTCGTGAACATTTCAAGGGTTCATAGATAGAACCTTATAATATACCAAGTTAAAGCCTCATTTTGCAGATAGAACCTTATTGTTTTGTGAATAAAATGGCCAAAGTTGTATGTAATTGAAAAAACTCTCTTACACATTGTTTAGTGGTCAGAGAATAAGAAGATGACAATAAGTCAATTTTGTCAAAAATGTCAGAGAGAACCTTATAATTCTAAGGGGACGAATTGTCAGAAGACAGCAGTCTTCTCCATGATTGTGTAGCCTACAGAACTAGACTGAGAGGCCATTTAAAGGCCTTTGCAGGTGTTTGGAGTTAATTAGCTGATTAGAGTGTGGCACCATGTGTCTTCAATATTGAACCTTTTCACAATATTCTAATTTTCTGAGATATTGAATTTGGGGTTTTCATTAGTTGTTGGTTATAATCATCAAAATAAAATAAAAAATACATATGAAATATATCAGTCTGTGTGTAATGAATGAATATAATATTCAAGTTTTACTGAAATAAATCAACGTTTTCATGATATTCTAATTTTATGACCAGCACCTGTATTACTTCATTAGTTCCTGTATTTGCCATGAAATGCACACATACTTCTTTATCTCACTTGGTGCTTGTTTATTTTATTTATTTATTTATTTTATTCCACTGGAAGACTCTGCCATATGGCAGCTGGTATAGGCTCCAGCCCACCCACAACCCTTAATAGGTTAAGCAGAAAAAAATGGATGGATGTCAGGGTTCTAGTTGGCGCCCGATTGCCAGGCACTGTGCCTTGCTGAGGCTCCATTAAACTGGGGTGAGAATTTCAGCTGTTAGGAACAGAGTGCTATCTCGCAGTTAGCTAGCAGCAGGTGCATTAGCACTAGGCTAATACTCTCACTCTCTCCTTTCAGTCCTTCTTTGCATACTTTTGGCACAGGGCCCCGCAACACTGCACTATGCTGTTCACATGTTTTTTTTTAGCCCCTTAACACATTGTCTAGTATATGAATCTTTTTACAGACCTTTTGTTTATCCACCTATTAATTTTCTCCTCTAAGTTTTATTTCAGCAATACGTAACTGAACGAATAAATATGCCACATAACA